>JARHVA010003908.1:95000-375000 GCA_037957365.1 Torreya grandis
GCTCTTTATATTTTGCCTGCTACTTCTATATCCATTAACTATCTCCTAAAAATTCAAGAATTACTTATTGAAACCTTTCTCATCCCTACTCTAATACCACCATCCTATTTACATGCCATTTACTTTTATAAATCAATGGTGGTGAACCAATTTTTACATGTCAAGTTTGAAGTAACTAAAATCTTGAGTTACAGTCAAATGCCATAATCATGTAATCACCAATTCTAACTCAAAATCTCAAGATAACAAAAAGACTAATCAAGTTCAATTTAAGTTAGAAATATCCTTTCCATTGAAGCTTATAATTAATTAATCATTTCTTAATAACCAAACACTTATATTTGAAGGTTGACTTCATGCAAAAACTTAGATAATCATGCCAATTATTAACAATTCCTATGAAAACTATTACTTTGCAATACCATTTATAAATAGGTTATTATCTAGGCATTAAAATGTTAGCTAGGATATCCCACATAGAAAATTAGCATATTAACTTAGTAAAAGTCTATGCTATGAATTTAAAATGAGGATTTTCTAATCCATTACCTTTTTAAACCAAACTAGGCAATATATTAAATGCCAACATAACAATAATGATTAAAAATTCATTCCAAACACTTTGATGTTATAATTATGAATTTGTTTGTTGAATATGCTATAGACATTAATTCATTATCTATGACTATATTTAAAAAGATGCATTAAATAATATAGATTACTAGTTTGCTAATAATAAAATCTCACAAACAAAACAATCACAATAATCATAAAGTAATTATCACTTAAATCTATCTGTAAACTATAGAATAATTAAATCACTCATTTAAATGCATAACTAGATCAAACAAAAGACTTAAAATTTTATTCTACTATGGTGTGTGAGTTTGGGTCACTAGAAGTTCCTCTGACATCCCCCAATCATATTATCTACTCCATCCTCTCTGATGATGCTCTCCCTTCATCATGCTCTAAGGGAAGGTTTAATCTTTCATTCACCTCATAAAAAGTAGGTGATTAGTCTAAGTCATCATATATATCAAACAATGATACAAAAATAATAAATATACATCTTTAATATACATGATAAGAAAGTACAACCATCACATCATGTAAACTAAACATCATATCATAGTCCCATAACAAGTATATATCATAAATCTCAAATCAAAGCAATAATAATAAGATGATAAAAATATACATGGATTCTAAGGTGATAAAACATAGGGTGAAATCAAGATGTAATATCCTCCCCCCTAAAATGGGTCATCATCCTAATGACACTTATTTAAGTAATAATTTTGAATATCAAAATCATTTAACATAAATAAGAACATATTATCAAGTATCAACTCATGCAATAAATGTGGAAACACCTTATAAAACTCATCACAGTCCTCCAAAGTAGCACTATCCTCAAAGTATTGGTCCCATAAGACATTACACTTTGACACTTCTCTATTATTCAAATGAAGTTTGTGAGTGTCAATTACTTTTATTGGTTATACCATGACCACCACAAGATCCAAAACCTACAAATCATTCTAATCCAAAACATGTGAAGGATTGGCTATATACATTTTAAGATAAGATACATGGAAAACATTATGTAATAGACCTAGGGATAGTGGGAATGAAGGATTATATGCTACATGATTGAAAAATTCTAACACTTTTAAGAGTCCCACATATTTTGGTGATAACTTTTTTGAATTCCAAATTTAATTGAGCTCTTTTATGACTTAACCCATAAGATCACTTTATCACGAATAGAAAACCGCCTATCTATATTCTTCATATTACAATAACCCTTCTATCTATCATTATCCTTAGCCAATATTTGCCTAATTAATTTGAATTTATCTTCCATTTTCAAAAGCATATCAGGACCAAAGACTACCCTATCCCAACTAATTGGTGTCATGCGCCTTCTTTCGTACAATGCCTCAAATGGTGACATATTCAAAGCTAATTGTTATGAGTTGTTTTACGAAAACTAAAACAATGGAAGATAATATTGCCATTTTTATTCCTAATACATATAAATTATATCATCTAACACTTGATTTATTGCTTAGTTTAACCATCAGTCTCTAGGTGATATGTAGTGCTGAAATTTAGTTACATACCCAAAGCTGAATTCAAAGTTACCCAAAACATGGAAGCCATATTTATATCATGATATAAAATTATCCTCTATAAGAATTGATGTAACCTATACACTTCTTTTATAAAAATTTTAGTGAGGGTAAGTGTATCATCTATCAAATTGTCTGGTATGAAATGAGCCACCTTGGTTAGTTTGTTAATAACTACCAAGATCATATCATGCCTAATCTATGAAATTGGTAAACATTTGACAAAATCCATATTAATCACTAACTAATTCCACTCTAGTGTATCATCTAGATATAACAATCCATTTGGGTACACATTTTCATGTTTCACTTATTGACATTCCAGACTATGTGACACAAAATATGCCACATCTTTCTTGATTTCCTTCCTAAATATAGAGATTTAAGCTCTGCCATGAGCTTGGTTAATATTATATGTCTTAAATATGTGGAATTATGTAATTTATTGAATAATGTGTGACAAAAATTCTCTCAATCTGACACATACATCCTTCTATTAAAATCTAGAAGGCCATCACTCTCAAAATTGAATCCTTTATACTGAGGATTTTGAGCATTCTTAGACATTGATTTTCTAACCTAGTTATCGAATTCATCACTTGGTGAGAACTCAACCATATGATCCTTGAAAGTAATCATGATAGTATATACATCTACTATGTACCTTTTATGACTCAAAGTGTTAGTTACTCTATTCTCTTTTCCTTTGATTTAATTAATATCAAAGTCATAGTCTAAAATAAACTCTAACTAATGTCTTTGATGAACATTCAAATTTGGCTAACTAAAAATTTATTTGAGTCCCAAGTTATCATCATTGAACTCAAATGGTTCTCCTAATAAATAATGTCACCAAAATTGTAAAGCATACATAATTGTTTCAAGTTCAAGATCATGAGGGGTATAATTCACCTCATAAGTTTTCATCTTGCTTGATTCAAAATCCACTACTACATTGTCATACATAAGGAATCCTGTTCCCTCTCTTGATGCATATGTAATGTTTGGAAATTGACCATTGGGATCAATAACTCTCAACATAGGTGGTAAAGTAAGTCTTATTTTAAATTCCTAAAAATTTACTTCACACTTCTTTAATCAGATAAAATTTTGGTTCTTCCATTGAAATGAGGTAATTGGATTAGCTATCTTGGAAAAATTTAGAACAAACTTCCTATAATAGCCTGTTAACCTTATAAAAATCCTTATCTCATGCACATTTCTCAGCACTGGACACTCTATAATGGCTCTTATCTTAGTCAGATCTATAGAAATAGCATATGTAGAAATAATATGCCCTATATATTTCACTCTCTATTGGAAAAATGTGCACTTAGACAACTTTACATATAGCTTGTTCTTCTACAACCATAAAAAAATTAGTTCTATATGTTGTAGGTGCTCCTCTTCATTCTTAGAATTTATAAGAATGCCATCTAGAAAGACTAAAACAAAAAGATTTAAATAATCTATGAATACATTATTCATGAGATTCATGAATTTTTTTAGAGCTTTAGTCAACCCAAAGGGTAACACCGTGAACTTATAATGCCCATAATGAGTTTTGAAATCTATTTTTGGAATATCCTCATTTTAAATCCTCAATCTATGATATCCTACTCTAATCTATATCTTAGAAAATGCCATTATTCCCTACATTTGATCAAAAAATTTATCTATACTATTGAAATTTGAAGGGAAGAATGAATGAATTTCACTACCTACATAAAATCATGCCAAGATCTTGCTACAACAAAATATCCATACAACTTAAACAAAAATATCAAGATTGTATTTAAATACAAGAAGTGAAATATAAATATATAATAATAGAATTATGATAGATTAACTAAATCTATTCTATTGAAAAATAATCACTTCCTTCGCAAATTACTCTTCTCCTTTATATCCTTTACATATATCCCTCTTATTTATAACATTGAGGTAGAGGATGTGGATCACATTTGGCAATGTAAAAAGGAACCATTCACCAAATGAATAGTGGACCCATGTTGTCAGAGACACATCATGGATGCACACATGTGCAAATACCACATTTGTCTTCACATACAAGTGGAAAACCTCATGTAGGATAAATACTAATATCTACATATTTACTAAATAATATGAAATAAACACTCTAGGTAAAATACTAACCTAAGCAAACTTAATACTATGGTGTAAATAGCATTTTAAACCAACATCCCCCCTTAAGTGTAACTTAGGGAGTAGTAAATATGAGAATATAATCACAGAAGCTGGATCCTAACAACTAGGTCTGATTAGGTGCCCATATACAATATGATCAATATCAAAATTTCCTTATGGATACCATCACAACTTATTGCATTACAAAGTTGATCAATCGATGTAATCTAAAAGTTCAAGAAGATATTGGATACAAGGACACTTTGAAGAAATAGGTGATAGTGCTACTAAAAATACATCAAGAGAAAGAAATCAATCTAGATGGGTATATCCATCACTCAAATTACATATGGATGGGAAGATAGATCACTAAAAATGTGCTAATAAGGATTGTATAATCTATCACTAAATGGATCAAAAAATCTGGGCCAATAACTATGGGTTGATCCATCACTAAATAACAACCTCACAAAAAATTATAGTCATCAAAGTCACCAAGAAGAATGGGATAATCCACCACTGAATCAAAAACTTCCAAAAGAGATGAAACACACCAAGGAATCAATACTCTACAAAATACCCATATAATGCTGAAATGGGGTGCATAGATGAAATGTAGAGATGAACAACTTTACATATGCCAAAAAAGAGACAATATCTCAATGGGTGGGCAAATACATCACTAAAATATACCAAAAAATTGATGGGATTATCCATAACTCAAAATATGTCAATAAGGATGGGCTAATCCATCACTCAAAACTTGAAAAAAGGATGGGCTAATCCATCACTCAAACATGCCAACAAAATTTCTTCATATGAGTTGTGACAAACAATGTGCCTAGTGAGATACTCATGAACAATAAAAGAGCAACTAAAAAATAACCATCTAATTACCTAACTAAAAAAGAGGTTACTAAAAAAGAGCCTACCAAGATCTTGCTACAACAAAATCTCCATACAACTTAAACAAAAATATCAAGATTGCATTGATATATAAGAATTGAAATACAAATCTATAATAACAGAATTATGATAGATTAACTAAATCTATTCTATTGAAAGATAATCACTTCCTTAACAAATTAATGTTCTCCTCTATATACTCTACATGCATCCATCTTATTTATAGTATTGAGGGAGAGGATGTGGATCACATTTGGAAATGTGAAAAGGGACTAGTTGCCAAATGAATAGTGTACCCATGTGGTCAGAGACACATCATGGATGAACACATGTGAAACTAACACATTTGTTTTCAGATAAAAGTGGAGAACCTCGTGTAGGACAAATAATAATATACACATATTTAATAAATAATAGGAAATAAACAATCTAGGTAAAATACTAACCTAAGTAAACTTAATACTATGGTGTAAATAACATTTTACCCCAACATATATGAGGTAACAAATACCTATTTTTAATAGTTGTCTTTATTCAACATTCTATAATCAATTCAAAGTCCAAGAGTTTCATCTTTCTTTACAAAAATAATTAGTGTACCCCATGGTGACACACTAGGTCTAATAAACCCATTTGACAAGAATTCTTGGAGTTGAGCCTTCAACTCAACCAACTCAATAGTTAACATTTTATACGATGCCTTAGACTATGGTTTTAATCCAGATATGATGTTGATAGAAAAATCAAACTCACATTTAGGTGGCAAACCCAACAATTATTATAGAAACACATTATGAAAATATCTAAGAAATGGGTAATCTTCAAGATATTTCTTAGGTTCCTCCATTTCATTTATCTTTATGATAAATGGTTGGAACCCTTTTCCTTGAGCCCTCCTGAGTTATGTTATATAAATCTACTTGAGCGTCAACTCTCTCTCTTTTCACCCTAAATTTGTGTTTGATTTCCAAAATCGTCAAGACACTCAACCTTATTTAAGTACAAGTCAAACATAGCCTTGTGTTTAGCAATCCATTTGACTCCTAGGATCACGTCATATGACCCTAGTGGTGCTATATATAGATCCAAAACAATTATAAATTTAGCCAACCTAATCTCTACTTCAACTAGACACTTGTCAACCATGACTTTTGAGTCATTCCCATATTGTAATGACCATGCATTTTCCATATATCTAGCTCTTTTATGAAACTTGTTAAACATTCTAAGAGCTATAAAACATGTAGTAGCCCCTATATCTATTAAAATAGAAATTGGATGTTCAAAAAAAATACTTGATATTTCTATGGGTGATGCTTTAAATTTAACTTGTCAATTATCAATTATTGCATAAATATGTTATTTAAAATTATCCTACTAAGAATTAAGACCTTTTTTATTTAACTTATCCTAAGTACATTCATGAGCATAGTGGTCTCCTCCATAATTGAAATAGCCTCTAAGTGGGCCTTACTTATCAGTCTATAGGTTTCCCTTAAAACTACCCTTGAAGCCATTACCTAGTTTCTTATTATCAAATCCACCATTGAATTTGGCATTCTAATTCTTAGACTACCCCTTGGAGTCTCCACTTGTATACTTCCAGTTCTTCTTCTTGAAAGTTGGCTTATAACTTCAAAACTTTTTCTTGAACATTTCCCCAACGTATGTAAGATACTTCAACTTCTACTCCTAATTCATCAACTTCTCAAAGAACTATTCCATGGTATAAGGTCCATGAACATCTACTCACCATTGATCTGGGGTTTTAATCCCATGATAAATATCTTGGTTTTGAATCGTTCATATTTTTAGTACTAAGGTAAATGCTTTAGAATTTTGGTGAATTGTTTCCAATACTCAATCACCAGTAAGTATTTATACTTTAGATTCTTTAAATTTATGAGCTTCTGATAAAAATAAAGTTATGAAAGCCATCATGACCTGAACAGCATCACAAACTGCTCCAAAGTTATGGTGGTTAAGCCAATGTTCATTTCCAACTTCTGGTTGTCCTACCAAGTAGATGCCTCACTAGTCAGCTGATAAGCTCCCCAAACTACTTTTAAAAAATTTTGAAATATTTTCAAATCTTAAAATAATTCTCCATATCTATCAACCACACATCAGATTGATTACTTATAATAGTTCCATCCAACTTAGGTGGACTCACCCTTTTCATATCCCTAAACAAATCTATAGTTACCTAAGCTCTTGCATCCTATTAGTTTTCCTACTTATTAGGGTGATCAATAGGTTCTTCCTAATGTTATTCCTTTCCTTGATCATTAAATTCTTATTCTATGGGTATGATTTGATCTTTGGTATCATTCATGGATACAAGAATCTAATCTAACTTTGCTGAATGCTTAAAAACAATTAGGTTAGGATCATTTGGAGGGTTATTGTCATTGACATTCGAAGGACCCTTACCCAATGCTCTAGTTTTTACTATTATTATTCCTTAATGAAATAAATAATAGAAAAATGTTATCAAACTCATTAAGTCCTAGATTTTGTGCCTAGGTTCTGATACTGCATGTTACAACCCTTCAAGTTATACGTAGAATAATGTAGTCATTTTTTAGAACTAATTACTTAACATTAAATCATTCCATAGTGATTCTTAATAACTTATCTAATAATATTAAAATTTACCTACTTAGAATAATAACAATTATAAATTATAATACTAAATACAATATAACATAACATAACTACAATAAAGTAATCACATTCATATCCATCCACACTTGGTCCAATAATATAGATACTTATATTCAAGTACTAAAAAGTAATTTAATTATATTTATTAGGCATCCAACCTTATTACAATAAATAGATACCAAGATCTTAGGATCTTGAATCAAACTAACTCATGTATGTCTTATAATCTTAAGTTTAGTTTCTAAGTAAGTATTTTAGTGGGTGTTGGGACCAAAATACCTCAATCATTGAAAATTGGGACCCTTGAGAAACCCTAGAAATTGAACATGAAAATATGGGATGATAAGATCATTTATAGAATTTGAATATCATCCACTTTGTTAAGATCTAGCTTACTTAGTGGTGTTTTGCTTTAATTTTGTTTTAAAAATACTAATAAATGGTCTTTATTATTTTTAGTTGTAGGTTCCATGGTGTTTGTTCCTAAGAAATTCATGTTCTAAAACCCTGGCAAAGCCCTCTGTTGAAATTTGAATGTTGGTAAGAACTAATTGGTGGGAACCTTTTAAAAATCGATTTTTGGACCTAAGTATAAAGTTTATGTTTTAAGATTAGTCATGTTTTGTAACATGACTAAAAATTAGCCTAAAATGCTTGGTCCCTTTATAATTTCCCGTTTAAAATTTCCTTGTATGCATAACTAATACTCATTCTAAAGGGTCCTTTTAATATTCCCTAACTTAGCCTAATGTTTTAATCCCAAATCCCCATTGAATTTATTAATACTAATGGGACCTTAGTATTAACATCTTAGCTTAAGTTCTAGTTCTTTGAGTCCACTTTTATGTTAGCTCAGTCCCTTGATTCATACCTTAGCCTAAGGTTTTAATCTTAAGGCCCCAACATAATTATTAATATAATAAAGACCTTACTATTAACACCTTAGCCTAAGTATTTATAAATAACTATGGTCCCAACCTAAATTTTTTACATCTTGTAAGATCCAATGGCCCTCACTTTAGCATAAATTTTAATCTGACAGAGTGAGGAAAGCCTAATATTTGACTTAAATAGAATGCATCTTGGATGATATAATGGTTTTCACTTCCTTACATCCTTTTGATTAGATGGCATGAGGAAAGCCTGATATAATCCTGCACATAACCCCCTAGACAATCACATTCAATCCTTTGGATCATGATCAATAGTTCTTGCCTCATCAAAAGGAATTGATTAGATAGAGTGAGAAATAATTTAAAAGTCAAAATATTAGTGAAGGCCCATAGGATTGATGCACATCACCCTTAATTTAGATGATCAAAGGCAAATGCGTCCCACATGAAAAAGCAACAAATCATGAGCAAGATCATGGATCATGATCTTACAACTATCACTTCATCACCAATTTTGATCTGATAGAGAAAATTAAGTCCAATATCTTGGGAAGCCTTATGGAGGTGCCAAGTGGCACTCTCACATTGGGTCATAATAACTTGATGAGATTAAAATTGACATTCACACGATTATCATTTGACATTCATGAGGATGTATTTGACATCTACATGACTGTCAACTTTAAGCCCACCAAATTAAAAGCTTTAATAGATTGAAATTTACATTCACATGATCATCATTTGATGTTCACAAGGACATATTTGACATCCATGAAACCATCAAATTTAAGATGATGAATTATTTTGCTCAAGATCAAAAGACACTACAAAATATTACCAAAAATCTTGTGAATTGCCTTGCAGATGATTAGAATCCCTCGGAGGATGCTCAAACATTGTAAATATTCAATATATAAATACTAAAATGGTCTTATGGTTTACGTATATGCAAAATTAATTTAGTCTAAGTCTATATCCTAAGGTCCCCATTACATGTTGTGAACCTTAGGCTAAAGACTTATGTTAAGTCTCATTTTAAAAGGTCTTTGAAAAATGTAGAACTTAGGCTAAATACATTTATCCAAAGGTTTTCATGTTTGTTAATACATTGAAACCATATTTAACCTTAGACCACTATATGATTTTAAACCCATTTTGAGCATGATTTATAAGGTTTGGCCTAAATATTTTATCCCAAAGAATACATTATGTTTTCTAAACACAACATAAACTTTGGCCTAAAATATTTAATCTTGGTCCCCTTTGTATGAATTCAAAAATCTTAGGTATAAATTTCTTAGCCTAAGGTTTATTTTGTGTTTAATAAATTTGAAATAAACCTTAGCCTAAGTACGTTAATCCTAAGTCCCACCTTAGTAACATGCTAACTTAAATCTTGGGCATCTTTACAAATTAATGACTTGTGCTTCATCAGTGGGAGATGATCAAATGATGTGAAGATCCAATGGAATTTTCAATGGAAGCTTGAGAGCCTGTAAGCTCAACACATAGAAAAATCCCATTTGACATGGAACTAATAGATGATATGATGGTTTGTGCTTTGTTGTTAGAGGATGATATAATGGTGTAAAGGCTCTCATGACTTTTCAAAGGCATTTGAGTTCACCGTGTGGCCAATGCTCATTTAACAAATGACTAACATAAGACATGAAACATGGGAAGGCACGTAAAGATACCAAGTGTCACAACCATAGGGATTATAATAGAAAGGAAAAAATCATAGGAAAGGGCTTGGATTATAATCAATGACTCACGTTAATCTAAGATTTTAATTTAGCAATGCAAAATAAAAGAAGGTATTGTAAATACCAATGACTAGTGGTCAAAGGCATTTATGAAAAATGCCATAAAAAGTCTAGACCAATGCCACCTAGGTACCTTGTAAATATAAAAGGACACAACAAAAGATATTGTGGGATAAAATATGCAAAGGTATAAAGTCAAGGGTCCAAATCAAATCCAATGCATGTATGAGCCAAAGTCTGGATATATCCTACCATTAAATATCTAAAACCCTAAACCATGCATATGAGCAACGTAATTGAATTCATTTGGTGATAATTTGATTCAAAGGGAGATTTATTGTGTTTTTGAGCAAAAAATAGATTTCATAGAGACCATTTTCTATTTGGGTGAAAAATATATTGAATAAAAAACCATGGCAACTCATAGGAAATATCTAAAAGAGGAAATAAAACTATACCTATCAATAGACAACAAATGACAAATCTTTAAATACATTAAAATAAACATTGTAGCCCTAAATTCCCTAGGCATTAGGAATTGGTCTAAAATATTATTCATCATGGAAGAACTAAAGCACATCATAAAGTAAGAGTAGATAATTATCATAGTAAAATAGAAGAACTATGACTTGGTCATTATTTAGATGGATGGCCTTCACTATGCAACTATAAAACCTAAGGTACTATATTGTATAGACATCTTTGCTCCTATTTTTATTGATTTTAGGGTAGAAAATGAATGGATAATTTGTGAGGGAAAATATCAGAAGGTAGATTATATTAATACTATAGATTTTTATAAATATTATAATCTCCCAATTCCCCATGTGGACATGTCTAAAATCAAATAATGGACTAACAATCATGACCTAGACTTTGTCCTTAGACCCTGGCTATAACAAGGACCCCATATCTTATGAGACTTTGAAGGGAAGATCCAAATAGTCCAATTTAGGGAAGGAATAAGAGTTATAATGACCCTCTTAAATTGAGCCTTTGGATCCCATTCAACCACTTAAATAAATAAAATATAGATCCCCTATGTATATTTCTTGGTGGAAGAAAAGCTCACCCCTCTAATTAGAGACTTGATCAGTGTCTTCTTAGCCAAGTAGTTTAATGGCATTAAAAGGAAGAAATATAATCAATTTTATATGATGTCATACCTCTTAGATTCCCTACCTACCTCTATCAACTTCTTAGGGATTATAAATTGGTCTCCTAAAGGTAAAACTACCATTTACCACTATTACTCCAAATTGCATATCTTTAAGTACAAGAACCATATGAAATTTATTTGTGACTATGTCTACCCCACCATAGTGGAGGATATTATAGGTGTTCCCATGCCTAGGTTCCATACACTCATAAAAAAGTATATAGAAATAATGTATGACATCTAGTTCTATTATGATTGTACAGTTATTAGGATTAAGGGAATCATTTCCCAACCCTATAGATTGCTAGTGTATGTTCCTAGTAAGCTGGATAAGCAAGAAATTACCTCCCAAATCATCCATAAAATTGATTTAATTTTTAAATAAAAGAGTAAATGTCTTCTCCACCCCTTCCCTCTAATTATTGGAAATACTATACTTCAAGATTGGAAATATGTTGATACCATGGCTAAGCACATGGATTTATTTGGGTTTCATCTTTATGAACTAAAAATGTGGGATCCTAAAAACATAGTGAGTAATAATTTGAAGGAGAATAAGTTTCCCAAGCCTAAATAAATTCATAAACTTAGTGTTAATGACACCATTTACATTAAGACCAAGAATTATGAAGAGGTGTTGGCCAGGATTCAAGGGCACAACATCAAACTTGAACACAAGTTGACTAAGGATGACAATCCATCTAAAGAGGCATGGAAAATGCACCGTCTCTAGTATCAATTATGGCTTGGACCATTTTGGACATCCTATGAACAACCTCAAGTATAACAAACATAGCCTCAGGGGAAAATTATGTAAGGCCAGGATGAACAAGGTGTGATAAGATGAAGTTAAGGGAAGTGAAATTATAAGAGAGGCCTATAGAGGGGACCACATATTCAACACTCCAACTAAGGATACCTTACCTAATTCAATATATAGATATTATTGCCTTAGAACCATAAGAGACACTTGAGGGTGATATCAAGGAACTTATAGAGGCATATGACATAAATAGTGAAGAGGAACTAATTCAAGAGACTCAAATCCAAGTAGGGGATCCTAGAGGAGAAAAAGGAAAATGACTTGCTCTTGACATAGTTCTTGTGACATATCAATAAAAAAATAAGGTAGAGCTAGCATTGGTTCCTATTGGACCAAAGAAGAAACCAATACTGAGCTTCACTTACCCAACCACTGAAGTCAATCAATTTAGTGATGAATTCCCCATTCATGGACCAGTCATCCTTGACTACTTTATTTATGAGAAATTGCAAAAGATTAATTCTCTCTCACACTCTTAGACACTCATAGAGGTTACCAATGTAGAATTGCATGATGACATGAAGCCATGGATTAGGGATATGTAAAGGAGGAAGAAAAAAGGAGAATTGTGGTCACTCTTGGACTAGAAAGCAAGAAATGGATACTCCTAGAGCATCAACCAACATAGGTTAGAGGTCCTAGAATTTCTAAAAATCATAGGATCATCTACCATTGTTGAATTTAATCTAAAAATAATTATATTGGAAAGGGTTACCACCAAAAAATTCTTGGTACGAGTTAAGGAAATCACCTTCTAAAAGGTGGATCCCTTTGTAGGTCTAACCCTGATGGGTAGAAAACAACTCAGTGAGGCTACTATACATGAAGAAGATGTTGAGAACTTGATTGAGTCTCAATCATCTCAAAAAAATATCATGGTCTAAGGGATGAAATAAAAGATCCAAAACTTGGAAAGAGAGAAGGAAAATCTAGAAACTTAGGTCATTTTATCAAGCCCTAACACTATGATGGACATGTTTTAGGTCTAATTATTTGATATGTTTAATTCCTTGAATTCAATAAAGCTAAGTCAAGATGCCCTAATCTAGTAGGGTGAAGTAGCCAAGGAGTTAATAATAGAGTGGTAAAAGGAAGAGACCTAAGTTAGCGATCTCATTGACATTGTTATTAGGAACAAGATTCCTAAGTTCAAAACTATTAGCTTACCACATTTGAATAACATACTAGGAGTAATAGTGGATAAGGTCCAAGGTCTAGGTACTTGGATAAATAATTTGAATAGGTAGTTGGTAGATGATAAGGGATTAATAATCAGAATTGAGTAGCTCTTAGGGACAATGTTGTTAAATCCTACCAAGACCACTGTAATTGGAATTATTGATGATGTTAAATTCAAAGATAGGGTCACTTTGTTCATGTAATTAGTTTAGATCAAGAGCCAAGTCAAATCTGGTAAAGACAATATGAGAATTTTGGACATGATTTTCATAGTAGAAGAGAAAATTGTAGAGGCAAGGAGAAAAAAGGAAGACATGGCCAAGGATGACGGAGACTTGGATGACTTGGCTGATCAAGAAGACATTTGCCTAATGAATCTATCTATGGATATGGAGCTCATCACAGACCAACAACAAAAGGAAATGAAACTTTTATAAAATCAAGAAGGGGACCCTTCAATAATGGGTCTACCTAGTAACTAATATTCCTTTTATATAAACATTTTAATATCTAAAATGGAAATTTTATTTTGTAAGACATATGCTAGTCTGTTAGCATATTTCCCTTAGGTTAGTCTAATTGTGAAGAACAAGTGTATATTAGGACTTTTAAGGACAATTATCATTATCTTTTATACACTCGTATATTTTAACTGATTGATACACTACCTTGTATTTTCTATGAAAGGCATGTATCACCATATTGTAAATGAAATAAAATTTTATTCACTTCAAGAAATTAATATAATTAATAAATTCTTCAAATATTGTCCCCATTTGATATGTCAATTGCTTATATAGTTTTTATCTTAATTGATAGTTTTATGTCTTGAATTTGAATAGTTTCCTTGAATTTTGGGTTGCATTTTATAATCATAGGGTTTCTAATTTATGCATATGATATATTAGTTGGAGGATCTTAGGTTTTCCTACATTTCATTTTGTTTTGTATTCATATGTACAAATGCTATTTAATTATAGTAGTAAATCCTTAAAGTAGACCCAATTCTTTCTTGTCACTCTTTATATTATCCTTTGAAGTATGTTTGGTATATAGTGAAATTTGAGATTAAGCTATGTTGCATTATATATTGGTTGAATACACATAGTTGAAATTGATGATTTATCATGATATGTAAAACTAAAATTGGTAATCACTCATTTTTTTTTGCCTTAACCTTCTCTTTGTTCTTTCTTTATAGCAGGCCACTTTAGTTTAAGCTTCACTATAAATATCCACTTAGATTAGTTTGTAGCTTAAATCTAGATCATAATTCACTAAGAATTAATATTTATTATATACAATTCACAAATAATAGACCACGATGGTTCCCAACCATCACTCATTATAAATTTGTGCAACACTAATACATATCTGTATTGCTATTTCACCAAAGGTGAAATCAAGTTGCCATAACCTGCTACTCATGATCTAAATTCATAAAATTATAAAATGATAAGTGTTCTTTGAACACTAAGAAACCCTGTGGTACACTTAGAGACATCAACAAGGCTTTTTACACTAGCACTAGAAGGAGGGCTAGATCTTTATGAATTCTTCAAATCTTTATTGATCTTAGTCTGTTTTATCTAAGATTACCATATGTTTGTGTTTTTGAGTAAATTGTTTTCTTATAATTATAAACACCATTAATCTTTTTTGTTTGTTACACATCTTTGTGCTTAGATAAAGATTGAAGGTCATTGGGATTTGATGCTTGGTTTTGGTAAATTTAGCTTAGGCTTTGAACATTCATATTATCTGAGGTTAGGATGGTTCAATTTGATCAAAGGATCATATATATTTAATATATATAAGTTAATTTAGGATTATACTTATAAATATAGATCATATTCATGAAATTGAATTCATATTTGAGCTAATTTAGTCAAAGATCAACATCCTTTGTTATTTTTCATACAATCTTTAGAAAATAAGCTTAATGTGCAGGTCTAACTCTTTTTATTTGTAAAATTTAACTTCATACATCATATTTTAGGCAAGATATTGAAGTTTTAAGATGGAATTTCCTAGGATTAGAACAAGATCACACTTAGAGACTAGGGAGCCTTTGCTTGATCTTGAGGTTCATAGAAAAGTTAGACATGGTAAAGGTAGATGTGGGAGGTCCAAATCTTTTCAAACTTCACCCCTTCAAGGTAACTTTACCTTTAACCTTCATCTAGGTATGGCTTGGTTAGGAGAATATTCAATTAATGTATTAGGTGTGGCACATGATCTCCCACATAACCCTAAAAAGTATTTGCCTACAATTAGTTTAACTAGTATTACTACTAAAGAACACATTAATTCTTTTAAATATGCCATAAGGTTTATAAATTTTGTGCATGAAGATGTGGATTGTAGGTTATTCCCATTTACCTTTAAGGATGCTTATTATGAATGGTTCTATAACTTTTTTGATAATTATGGTTACACCAACATTTTTATGGATCAATTTGGTAAGATTATTAGTCCTTATGTTATTTACCATTAGTTCACCACTATTAGCAGAGATGAAATTGAGCTTATTAGGTATTTTAATGCCATATTTTAGAAAATTTACAATAGGAACATATAACTCTATAAGCCTAGTGATGTTTTAGATTTAGAAATATACAAGGATGTAGTAGATCCCATAACCTTCATATTTTTGAAGAGATCCATGCCAACTATAACCTCACTTGCAAGGGCTTATTTTGAGGTATTAGCCATCAATGATCATATGTATCCCTAGTGTAAAATGGCATACTCAAGCCCAAATTTCAACCCATATATGACTATGATGAACTTATTCCCCAACAACAACCAAAATATCCTAGCATTAAACCAACTCCCAAACTTAAATCTATTGCCATTAAGTCATGTTGCTCCCAATCAGAACATAGGATTCTTAAATCATCCTACTAATGGATTCAACACCAATGATAAAAGGGATTTAATACCAACTACTGGTGCTAATAATAACTAGGTACATAATTCTTAAACTCCTAAAAATGAGAATGATTTTAGTTTAAAGATGGTCCAAAAATTGAGCACTAATTTTATTTAGTTGCAAAAACAAGTTAGAAATACTACTAAAAGCTCAAGTAGGAAATTCTCATTTCAAAGGTATAATAGGCAAAATAATAAATTTTAGAATGATAGTTTTCATAATAATAGGATTAATGAGCCATCTTTTGAAAAGAAGACCGTGGACATTAAACTCACTAATATTTCATTACCTAATTATTATAGGGTACATTACAAAGCCAAACATGGTGAAATTGATTGCGTTGAGTTTTTATAAGCCTTTGAGGCTTTCCAAGAAGAATTGGATACATTTGAAGTGGTCCCTTCCAAGGAAATTAGTGTAGGTACTTCTAGATTCAAATCATCTAATCAAGCATTCATGGTAGACACTTTTGATTTCTCTTTTTAAGAGGAAAATCAACTTGATGAGATTTAAGCCTTTCAACAAATCTTGAAGAAGAATTATCCCTTGAGGAATAGAGAATAGAGGCAGCCCTTGACTACCTCAACACCTCCAAATTTTTTTGGAACTCCTCCAAACACTTCTTCAAGCAACAATACTGAGCCACTTAAAATGAATACTTCTAAACCCAATATTGACATCCATAGTTCTTATAATAAAACTAGATATAACATAGTTGAGGATATGAATAAGATAAAGGATAATATCAATTTAGTTGAACTAACATAGATTTTAGAGTAAAGGGACCGCTTATTATAGTCTTTATCAAATAAGTCCAACAATCCACCCAAGGCTGATCATGCCAATGTGACTATGCACAAAGCCAAAGATGAATATCTTCCTTTCCTGCTCACTATCAGGCTATTTTTTAAGAATTTGCATAATTACTTATTAGATTTAGGAGCATATATAAATATCATGCCTATAGGTATATGCAAATAAATTGGCCTAACTCATATTAAGTTTAATTGGGTTTTCACCTAATTAGACATATCTAGAGTTAGGGTAATTGGGGAACTTTTAAATTTTCACATGCAACTAGCTTCTGAATCTAGGGTGCAATAATTCATTTATATACAAGTTATTGATATATCTAATAATTATGGAATCTTATTGAGTAGGTAATGGACCAAATCTTTTAATGGTTACATGCCCATAGACTTCTCACATTTATGGCTAACTTGAAAGGGATTTCCTAATAAAATGAGGGTTGAGAGAGAATAAAGGATGAAACACATGATAATGAAATATAATGATTTAAATGAGAGGGTCAAAAAAATTGACTCAAACTTAGGGGTTTTAACCTTAGAGACTAACAAGGTATGTGATCCCAAAAGTGCCCATGTTATTCTTATATTGTGAAAATTGCATTTTGATGGTGCTAGGTGTAATGTTGGATCAGGTGTTGGTGTTGTATTAACTAACTCTACTAATAGAAATTACCCTACTTTGTATAGGCTCAAATTACCTTACACTAATAATATTTCTAAATATAAATTCCTTATCTTAGGTTTACAATTTTATATAAAGCATAAGGTCAGAAAACTACTAGTTTATGGGGAATCAAAACTAGTGGTCAACCAAGTAATAAGTAAATACCAATGCAAAATCTCATATCTTAAAAGGTAGAAGTTTATATTTTAGGATTTTATTGAGTCCTTTGATGCTTTTAGCATCACCTCCATCCCAAGAGAGGAAAATTAAGCTGCTAATGAGTTACCATTTGTTGTAGCTAACCTCACGCCCAATCAAGATTCCCCCAATTTTAGCATTGAGCTGATCCCTTGTCCTTCATTACTTGATAATGTCAACCATTTTCAAGTTTTCAATGATGATAAATAGATATTGGATTTCATGACCAATTATGGGACATTTAATGCCCATATTATTGATGAGACTAATGAAAATTCATCTAAAGAAGACAAGTTTGATGGTAAAGTCATTCAATTGAATGACATCAAGATCCCCAAGGGGGTGATTAATTTAGAGAGACTGTTTGATCAGAACAAGATCTCTAAAGTTTCTAAGGTTACCAAAGTAAGTGGGAAAGATTATAATTATATTTATCTTGTCTTATAATATCAACCGTAGCTATTGAACATTTTAAAATCCTTCACAAACATTGAGAATAAGAAGGCCAAATAACTCCTCACCTAATACAGGGATGTCATAACATGATCTTATGATGACTTAAAGATATTTGATCTAAGAGTCATTACCCATATTATAACCCTTAATGAAAGTTTCAAACCATTAAGGTATAATTAGAGGCCTATAAACCCTATCCTAGAACCCATGATCTTCATATAGGTCAAAACATTAGTATATTCTAGGATAGTCTTCCCCATCATGCATTCTACCTGGGTGGCTAACTTAGTGCTAGTCAGGAAAAAGAATGGTGAGATTAAAATTTGTATTAACTTTAGAAATGTAATTAAAAAATAAAAAAGGACAAATATCCACTTCCCTCTCTATACCTAGTAATTTAAGTTGTTTTAGGTTCAACTATGATGTCTTTTTTATGGCTTTTTAGGTTAAAACTAGGTATTGGTTGATATAGAGGATAGGATGAAAATAACCTTCACAATAAAGTGGGGAACCTTTACTTACAAGAGGATGACCTTTGGGATAATCAATGTAGGAGATAATTTTAAAAGAGCTATGCACCATGCCATCTAGGGCCTGATTGGTAACTATATTATTAAATACATGGATGATTTAATAGTTTTTTCACAAAATAGGGAATATCAATTCATGCACTTACAATAAGTCTTCGAGAGATGTAAGAGGTATGGAATCTTATTAAACCCTAAGAAAAGTATATTTTGTGTTACATAAGAAAAATTATTGGGTCATGTTATAACCAAAGATGGGATATTTATAAATCCAAAATAGTGGATTGCATATCTATAATAAAACCTCCAAATAATAAAAAAAAGCTAAAGTCAATTTTTGGTAAGATAAATTTTATAAACAAGTTTATTTCTAGCTTTGTAGAGATTGTCAAGCCACTAAATGACATGCTAAAGAAGGATGCAAAAGTCACATGGAATGAATAATCTAGAAAGGCATTCAATGATATCAAGGAGGCCATTAGCCAAGCTCTAATCCTTATAAGTCCTAACTTCTCAAGGGACTTATACCTTTATTCCTTTGCATCTGACCACACTATGGCTATAGTATTAACTTAGAAGATTGATGAGTGTGATCATCCAATAGATTTTATGAGCACTAATTATAAGAATTTTGAGTTAAATTATTAATTAATTTATAAGAAGGAATATGCATTAGTTAAGTTAGTTAAGAAAGTTAGGCATTATATAATTTGAAATAAGGTAATGATATCTTACCTGACCCTACCACCAAACTTATGTTAAGTTAGAATGAACTTGGAGAATACAGAGGTAAGTGGATGTCAAGTTTGTAGGATTATGACATGGAAATGAAAACAAAAAAATTGGTAAGGTGCCAAGGTCTGATATAGATGATTGCTAATACTAACCCTACACTAAGTATTATACAAGTGGATCAACAAAAATTTCAAGCTAGTGAATGGTATGATTAAATCATACATTTAATAATTAATGGTACTTATCCTATGGGATTATCTAGGGAGTAAAATAGGGACCTAAGGTTGAAGGTAGTCCATTACCTGATCAAGGATGGGGTATTGTATAGAATAAATTATGAAGGGGCTTACTTGATATGTGTCTCACAAGAAGAGGCCACCTAAATCATGAGCACCTTTCATGAAAAGTTGGGCAGTAGACATCCATCTAGGAGAACCATAGCCTATAAAATCCTCAGAGATAGTTATTATTAGCCAACCATTTTTAAGGATGCTCACAAGCATGTGAGGGAATATACTCATGTCAATTCTTTATCACTAAGGAACCAAGGGCAAAAATGCCTTTACAACCGGTCATGGTTGATAAACTTTTTTGCTAAATGGGGGTTAGAATTTGTTGGGGTAATCAACCCTAATTCATCTGAAGGTCACAAATATGTCCTTACTATCTCAAACTATTATATAAGGTGGAATGAAGTTATAACCACCAAACAATGTAGGACAAAAAAAGTGATCAACTTCTTTGAGGAAAACATTTGTACTAGGTTTAGAACTCTTGTCTCTCTCGCCTGTGATAATAGATTAGAATTTATATATATAAAGATGACTAAATGGGATTATGATAATGGCACTACTATCAATTTTACATCCAACTATTATCCCTAAGAAAATGGAGACTTTGAGTCTACAAACAAAAACCTAATGAAGGCAATCAAAAAGTCTAATTTAGGCAAGCCTATCACTTGGCATTAGTTCCTTAAATTTTTAATTTATGATGATATGATAAGAATAAATCAAGCCTTAAGATCCTTACCATTTCTATTGGTGTATGGATAAGAACCTATCTTTCCTATCACTCTCAAGTTACCCACATATAAATTTATGTAGGAATACATGGAAGAGATCCAAGAACTTGCCAAATCAATATTATTGGACATAATTCAGCTAGAAGATGCAAGGGAGAAAACCTTTTCTAATTTTAGTAGGCATAAAACCATATTTAAAAGATGGTTTGACAAAATATCAAAGATCAAGGTGTTCAGACAAGGAGATATAGTTCTCCTTTAGGAAAAAAAATTTTAAGCCTAAGGACAAACATAAAAATTTCACACCTTTATGGATTGGCCCATACCAAATTATAGAAACATTGGGAAACAACACTTTAAATATCAAATATCTATAAGGAACATATTTCACACTTCCCACCAATGGACAATACCTCAAGCACTACTTTTCTTTTACTCCTCTAGGAATCTTCATGGAGTAAACTATAAGATGGTTAGATTTAATGTAGGTTGGCTAGTTAGTTTATTTCAAGTTCTTTCCTTATTTTCCCTTTTTTTGTATATAAGAATGTATATATTTAGTTGCTTTCCTTTTCTTTCTTTCTCTCCTTATTTCTATTTCATGCTTCTTTCTTGTTTCCTTGATCCTTGGTCTTAATAAGTCTTTTTGGACAATCCTAAGCTAAAATTTATGAAGTTTTCTTCAAAATCCCCAAAATTTAGAAATGAATGTGTGTATCCCAATAAAATAATGACCATGGTCCTAAACTATAAGCATAATTTTTTAATTTGTAGAAACTAGTAAAGTCTAATAAAATAGGTTAACTATTTCATGAGAACCTAACCATTGTCTTGACCTCAAACTAGTTTTAAGAATAATTACACTTGCAGGGTGAGGACTAAAACTATCTTGGTACATCCATACTATCACTTAATCAACATCCTTGCCTAGGATAATTATTTCAACCATATGTTATTTTACAAAAATCAAACATTTGACCAAAACCTAAAACTTGGCTATTTTGGTTCCCAAACTTGATAAAAGCATAACGATCTAAATAAAATGCAAAAAAGAAGAATTAAATGTAAAATCAAAAGATTTATAAGCGTAGATGATTATGGTAATCTCCATTGGGGATATGGATGCCTCGATGGAAATGGAGCAAGGCCTTGAATGGAGCTCAAGGCTTATTTATTGGGGCTATTAATACTTGGCTAGTAGTAGAGCAATGCCCAAGCCTTCCTTGAGTTAAAATCATGGTTCTTATTTAACATCTTAACATGACATAAGTCAATGGTAGTGATAAAGGACATGAAACCTAGAAGTTATTTCTTGAACCCCATGGCAAATAGTAAGTGGAATATAAGCACACACACACAATATGGTTGTCTTGATATTTACCCCTAATTCTATAAGTCCAAGGTTTATTTCACCCATAATCTGATCTAGATGATGATTTTGATCAGTGAGAGTGGATGAATCAATTATTTGTCTAAATTAGAGTCTTTAAGTTATAACATATTGTTATATTCCCCCATGAGTTTGAATTTTTTGGAACCAACATACCCCCATTTTTGAAAATCAAGACCATTGAGAAACCTTAGAAATTAAACATGAAAATATGGGATGATAAGATCATTTGTATAATTTGAAGATCATACACTTTGTTAAGAGCTAGCATACTCGGTGGTTTTTTTTAGTTTTGTCTAATAGTGATAATAAATGGTCTTTATTTCTTTTAATTATAGGTTTCATGGTTTTTGTTCCTAATAAATTCATATTCAAAAGACCTATCAAAGCCCTTAGTTCAAATTTTAATGATGGCGGGAACCAATTGGCAGGAACCTTTTAAAAATCCATTTTTGGACCTAAGTATAAAGTTCATGTTTTAAGCTTAGTCAAGTTTCTTAACCAGACTAAAACTTGGCCTTAAATGCTTGGTCCCCTTTAAAATTTCCTTATATGCCTAACTAATATTCATTTTGTAGGGTCCTTTTAATATTCCATAGCTTATCCTAATGTTTTAACCCTAAGGCCCCATTGTATTTATTAATACTAATGGGACCTTAGTCATAACATCTTAGCTTAAGTTATATTTCCCTAAGTCCACTTTTATGTTAGCTCAGTCCCTTGATTCATACCTTAGCCTAAGGTTTTAATCTTAAGGCTCTGACGTATTTATTAATATAATTAGGACCTTAGCCTTAACACCTTATCCTAAGTATTTTTATATCACCATGGTCCTAACTTAACTTCCTTGAATATTATAGGATCTAATAGCCCTCACTTTATCATGGATTTTGATCTGATAGAGTGAGGAAATCTTGAGCTTTGACTTAAATAGCATGCATCTCAAATGATCTAATAGTTTGCACTTTATTATAACCTTCCAATTAGGTGGTGTAAGGAAAGCCTGACATAATCCCATATATATCCCCCTAACCAATCACATTTAAGCCCTTATATCATGATCAATTCTTCTCACCTCATCATAAGGAATTGATTAGATGGAGCAAGGCATAGTTGAAAAGTCAAAGGATTATGAAAGGCCCATAGGATCAACATGTGACACCATTAAATTAGATGATCAAAGACAAATGGGTCCCACATGATAAAGCAACCAATCATGAAAAATCTCTTGAATCATGATCCTACAACTATCACTTTGACACTAATTTTGATCCAATGGAGTGAATTAAGTCCAAGATCCTGACAAACTCTATGGAGGTGCCAAGTGGCACTCTTGCATTAGGTCATAATAATTTGATGAGATTAAAATTGATGTTCACACAACCATCATTTGACATCCATGAGGAAGTATTTTATGTCCATGCTACCATCAAATTTAAGCCCATCAAATTAAAAGCTTCACTAGCTTAAAATTAACATTCACACAACCATAATTTCATGCCCATGAGGATGTATTTGACATCTATGAGACCATAAAATTAAAGATAATAAATTATTCTACTCAAGATCAAAATAAACTCCAAAATATTACTATAAATCTTGTGAAATGCCTTGCATATGATTAGAAGGCCTTGAAGGGTGCTCAAACATTAGAAATATTTAATCTACAAAGACTAAAATGGTCTTATGAACTAAGTATATGCAAAATGAATTTAATTTAAGTTGATATCCTAAGGTCCCCATTACATGTTGTGAACCTTAGTCAAAATACTTATGTTTTGTCTCATTTTAAAAGGTCTTTTAAAAATGTAGAACTTAGACTAAATACATCTAACCAAAGGTTTTCATGTTTATTAATACATTAAAATCTTGTATAACATTAGATAATTATATCATTTTGAACCCATTTTGAGCATGATTTATAAGGCTTGGAATAAATATTTTAGCCCAAATAATATGTTGTGTTTATTAAATAGAATGTAAACATCAGCCTAAATATTTGATCTTGGTCCCCTTTGTATGAATTCAAAAAACTTAGGTAAAAATTTCTTAGCCTAAGGTTTATTTTACGTTCAATAAATGTGAAATAAACCTTAGCCTAAGGAATTTAAGCCTACATCCCACCTTAGTAACATGCTAACTTAAATATTGGCCATATTTTCAGATCAATGGCTCATGATTTATCATGGGGAGATGATCCAATGACACGAAGATCCTATGGAATTTTTAATTGAAGCTCAAGAGCCCATGGGCTTGATGCATGGAAAAATCCCATTTGA
This sequence comes from Torreya grandis, assembly GCA_037957365.1. Lineage (NCBI taxonomy): Eukaryota > Viridiplantae > Streptophyta > Pinopsida > Cupressales > Taxaceae > Torreya > Torreya grandis. The sequence goes on from JARHVA010003908.1 coordinate 119,697, forward strand.
AGTGGAACTGATATATGATTTGATAGTTTGTGCTTTGTTGCTTAAGGATAATCCAATAATATGAAGGTGCCTATGACTTTTCAAAGGCCCACAAACTCTCCACATGTCCAATCCTAATTAAAAAAATGACAAATGTAGGATATGGAGGATGGGAAGGCATGAAAAGACACCGAGTGTCACAAACATGGGGATTAGAATATAAAAGTGATAATCATAGGCAAGGGATTATATTTAAATCAATGGCTCATGCTAATTTAGGATTTTAATCAGACAGTGAAAAATAAAAGGTCTTTTAAATACCAATGGTTAGTGCTCAAAGGTATTTATGAAAAATGCCACAAAAGGTCTAGACCAATGCCACATAAGTGCCACACAAGTATAAAATGACAAAATGAGAGATATTTTGGGCTCAAAAATGAAAAGGTATAAAGGTAAATGTCAAAATCAAATCCAAAGCATGTACAAAACAAAGTCTAGATATATCTTACCATTAAAGCTCTAAAACCCTAAGCCTTGCATATAAGTGACCCAATTGAATTCATTTGGTCATAATTTAATCCAAAGAGATATTGATTGTGTATTTGAGCATAAAAGAGCTTTCATAGAGACCATTTTATATCTAGGTAAATAATTTGTAGAAGTATAAATCATGGTGGCTCATAGCAACAACTAAAAGAGGAAACAAAACTCTACCTATCAACAAACAAGGGATAGATCTTCAAAGACACTGAATTGAATGTTGCATCCCTAAATTTCCTAGGCAACTAGAGGAATTAAATCCCATCAAGAAATAAGAGTATAGAATTGCCCCAGTGAGTTGAAGAAATTATAACCTAGTCATTATTTAGATGGTTGGCCTTCACTATGCCACTACAAACCTTGAGGTACTACATTGTATAGACATCCTTGCTCCTATCTTTATTGATTATAGGGTAGACAATGAACGGATCATATATGAGGGAAATTATAATAAGGTAGCTTATATTTATTTTATATCTTTTGAGAAATATTATAAGCTCTAAATTCCCCATGTGGACTTGTTTAAAATCAAATAATGGACCATCAATCATGACCAAGACTCTATCCCTAAACCTTGGATGCACCAAGGACCCCATATCTTTAGAGAATTTAAGGCAATATCCTAATAGTATAATTTAGGGAAGTCATTAGAGTTATAATAACCTTGTTAAATTGAGCCTTTGGAGCCCCTTCAACCACCTCCATAAATAAAATCTAGGTCCCCTATGTATATTTCATGGTGGAAGAAAAGCTCACCCCTCTAATTAGAGATTTGATCAATGTCTTCTTAGCCAAGTAGTTCATTGCCATTAGAATAAAAACATCAGAGTAATTTTATATGATGTCATACCTCTTGAATGCCCTAGTTACCTCTATCAACTTCCTAGGGATTAGAAATTGGTATCTTGAAGGCAAAACTACCTTTTCCCATAATTATTCCAAATTACATATCTTTATGTACAAGAACCATATGTAATTTATTTGTGACTATGTCTACCCAACCATAGTGGAGGATATCATAGGTGTTACCATGCCTAGGGTCCATCCATAAATCAAGAAGTATGTATAAATGATGGGTTACATCTGGTTCTACCCTAATTATATAGTTATTAGGATTGAGGGGATCATGTCCCAACCTTACAAATTATCGGTGAATGTTACCAATAAGCTAGATGAGTAAGAAATTGCCTCCTAGATCATCCATGGTATTTATGGAATTTTTAAAGAAAAGAGGAAAGGACTTCTCCACCCCTTCCCTCTAATTATTAGAAGCACTATATTTAATGATTGGAAATAGGGGTATGCCATGGCCAAACACAAGGATTCATTTGGGATTCATCTTGATGAACTTAAAATGTGGGATCTTAAGAACATATTGAGAAATCATTTTAAGGAGAAGAAGTTCCCCAAGCCTTAATACATGCATTATATTGGTGTTCATGACACTATTTACATTAAGGCAAAGAATTATGAAAAGGTATTGGCCAGGATCTAAGGGCACAACATTAAACTTGAACAAAATATGACTAAGGATGACAAGCCATCTGAAGAGGCATGGAAAATGTACCCTCTCTAGTATCAATTACTCCTTGGACAATTTAGGACATCCTATGAACAACCCCAAGTAGAACAAACACATCTTGAGGGCTAAATTATACAAGTCTAAGATGAACAAGGATGTGGTAAAAATAAATTAGGGGAAGTGAAATTGGAAGAGAGGCCTAAATAGGGCCCCTCATCTTCAACACTCCCATAAATTTTGCCTTTCCAATATATATATATATATATATATATATATATATATATATATATGATTGACTTAGAACTAGAATAGACACTTGAGGGTGCTCTCAAGGAACTTGTAGAGGCATATGACATAGATAGGGAAGACTAATTGATTGAAGATACTTAAATAAAAGTAGGGGATCCTGGAGGAGAAAAATGAAAAGAACGTTCTCTTCACATAGTCCCTATGAAATCCCAAGAGAAGAGGAAGGTAGAGCTAGCATTGGTTCTTATTAGACCAAATAAGAAACCATGATTGACCTTCACTCACCCCACTAATGAATTTAATATATTTAGTGATGAATTCCTCATTCATGGACTAATCATCCCTAACTTTTTTATTTATGGGAAATTGTAAAATATTCCTTCTCACTCTTGGGTATTGACAAAGGTTGTTAATGTTAAAGTACATGATGACATGAAGCCATGGATTAGGGATATGGTAAATGAACAAGAAGAAAGGAGAATTATGGTCACTTCAAGACTAGAAAGCAAGAAAATGAATACTCATAGAGAATAAAGTAACATAGATGTAGATGTCCTAAAATGTCTAAAAATAATAGGCTCATTTACCACTATTTAGTTTAATCTAGAAACAACTATATTAGAAAGGGTCACTATGAATATAGCCATGGTGGGAGCTCAAGAATTAACCTTCGAAAAGGTGGATCCCTTTGTAGGTCTAACCTTAGTGGGAAGACAAAAAATTAATGAGGCTACTATACATGAAGAGGATGTTGAGATCTTGATTGAGGCTCATTTATCTCAAGCAAAGGGTGGGGTCCAAGGGATGAAATAGAGAATCCAAATATTAGAAAGAGAGAAGGAAAATCTAGAAACCTAGGCCTTTTTTATTTCCTAACACCATGATATACATTTTTGAGGCCTCATTGTTTGATATGTTCAATTTTTTGAATTCAATAAAGCTAAGGCAATATGCCCTCAATGAGTAGGGTGAAGTAGCCAAGGAGTTAATAACATAGTGGAAAAAGGTAGAGACTCATGTTAGCGATCTCATTGACATTATGATTAAGAACAAGATTCCTAAGTTTAAAACTATCAACTTAGAACATTTAAACAACATACTAGGAGTAATAGTGGACAAGGTCCAAGGTCTAGGTACTTGGATAAAGAATTTGAATAGGTTATTGGCAGATGATAAGGGATTAATCATTAGAATTGAGTAACTATTAGGAATAATGTTATTAAATCCTACCAAGACTACTATAATTAAAATCATTGATGATGATAAATTCAAACATAGGGCCACTTTGGTCATGCATTTAGTTTGGAGTAAGATCCATGGCTAATATAGTAGATACAATAGGATAATTTTGGACATGATTTTCACAATAAAAGAGAAAACTATAGAGGCAAGAAGCATAAAGGAAGCCATGGCCAAGGATGACCAAGACTTGGATGACTTGGTTGATAAATAAGAAGTTTGTTTAATGAAACCATATGTGGACATGGAGCTCATTAAGGAACAAAACTAGAAGGAAATGGAACTTATACAAAATCAACAAGGGGACCCTTCAGCAATGGACCCACCCAGTAACTAATATTCTTTTTATATGAATGTTATATTATCTAGAATGGGAATACTCTTTTATAAGGCATATGCTAGTATGTTATCATATTTCCCCTAGGTCAATTTAATTGTGAAGAATAAGTGTATTTTATCACTTTTAAGGACACCAATCCTTATCTTTTATACACCTGTATATTATAATTGAGTGATGCACTGCCCTATCTTTTCTATATAAGGCATGTATCACCATCTTGGAAAGGAGAGAGAAATTTTGATAAAATTTTGTACACTTGAAGAAATTAATATAGTCAAGGAATTCTTCAAATATTGTCCACATTTGATATTTCAATTTCTAATATAGCTTTTCTCTTAATTATTAATTTTATGTCTTGAATTTGAATAGTTTATTTGAATTTTGGGTTTCATTTTCTAATCACAGGGTTTATAGTTTGTGCATATGCTAGATTAGTTGGAGGATCTTAGTTTTTGCTTCATTTAATTTTGTTTTGTATTTATATGTGTAAATTTTATTTGACTTTAGTAGTAAATCCTTAAAGTAGACTTGGTTCTTACTTGTGACTCTTTACATTATCCTTTGAAGTTTGTCTAGTATATAGTGAAATTTGAGCTTAGTCTATGTTGCATTATATATTGGTTGAATGCATACTCAGGTGAAATTGATGCTTTGTCATGATATTTAAAACTAAAACTGGAAATCACTCACTTATTTATGCTTTACCCTTCTCTTTATTTTTTCTTTACAATATACCATTTTAGTTTAAGATTCACTATAAATATCCACTTATATTAGTTTGTAGCTTAAATATATACCATAATTCACTAAGCATTAATATATATTCTCTACAATTCACAAAGAATAGACCATGATGGTGCTCAAACATCATTCATTATAAATATGTGGAACACCAATACATATCTCTATCATTATTTCACCATAGGTGACATCAAGTTTCCACAACCTGCTACTCATGCTCTAAATTTATATAATTCTAAAATGATAAGTGTTCCATGAACACTAAAAAACCCTATGGTACACTTAGAGGCATCAACAGTGGGGAGGGAGAGAATCATCCAAGTGATTTTTTACACCAATCATAGACCATTGATCCCCTGCATAATCCCCTATATTGGAATGTCCCTACCTTCATGGATAGGTAGATAATGATGGTTCATGAATCTATAGAGACATGTTATTACCCTTTATGCTAGAATAATTATACTATATAATGTGGACCATAAAGAAAATATGTTTTTAGCATGATATCTCACAATAATAAAATAAAACATATGAAATCATAATTTCTATCTAACATTACTTTGGAATTTTTTTTCAAATAACATACGATCACGTGGATCAGTCAATTTCATACACATCACTTGATCGAATTATTTGCATCCAGCATTGGTGGTGCTATCTAGCCTAGTGAAGTCCATCTCACTAGCTATTTAGCATCATCAATGTGGGATCCATTATATATATATACAGATATATATATATATATATATATATATATATATATATATATATATATATATATATATATCTGTATATATATATATCTATATATATATATATATATATATATCTGTATATATATATATATATATATATCTGTATATATATATATATATATATCTGTATATATATGTATATGTATATATATATATATATATATATATATATATAACTCAATTTTATTTAGATATGGTTCTGATGTGATAGAGATTAATATATATATCAATCTAAATTGGTTTTATTATGTGTCTTTTATAATTATTCTATGTATAGAAACCTAAATATTTAATTAGATTATTCCTATTAGTAGAAGTGAAAACATGCTAAGAATGGAAATAATCATATTCATACATTTTATCTGTTAAATACATATAATGAATCTAATAAAATTATATTATTACATATATATAAAATATAATATAATAAAATCCATACAAGATCATACCATCCATGTATGTTTCACACAAAGACCATAATTTCTGCATTGGCGTAGGTAACATACTATTTAATCAAACAACTATTTCAAGTTCTAGACACAACTAGGTTTGTATTTGTATTCTCCAAATATAATGTTATGTCAAAATAGCAATCTTACTTTAATAATTTAAAATATAGACCAAAGCATTTAATTTTTTATTCTATTTTCATGTTTTTCATAGACATTCATACATATATAATCATACTACAAAATGGAGTTTATTTCAAATGATCTTAAAGTATTCCCATACATACTTGTTTTATACATACATACATACATACATACATACATACATATATATATATATATATATATATATATATATATATATATATATATACTTTTTTTATACATATATATATATATATATATATATATATATATATATATAGTTTATCAAAAATATAAATATTTAAACATACTTAAAACTAAATTTTAGTAACTAAAAATATCACTTACCTTAGGATCTAGAATCTCAACTAAGGTTTTCAAAAACTCAATTACCACAAAATATTATAATCAACCATTACTTAGCTTTATTAACTACATAAAACTAAGATAAAGTGACTCAAATTTGAGTATAATTCATGGCTATTCCTCTTATATATATATATATATATATATATATATATATATATATATATATATATATATATATATATATATATATATATATATATATATATATATATGTATATATATATATATATATATATATATATGTATATGTGTATATATATATATGTATATGTATATATGCATATGTATTTATGTGTGTGTGTGTGTGTGTGTGTGTGTGTGTGTGGGTACCTAGTAATTTTTTTTACACAGTCGACTGGTATATACCATTATTTATGATTCTACCATAATATAAAATAATTTTCTAGCACATAATTTTAATTGAGGCCAGGCGTAATACCTTCATTTATAGGATAGCTCAATGGTTAAAATGTAAACCATTTTAGTCATTCTAGAATATACCACACATTCCATTCATATAGATTATAAATCAAATAGGGTTTCCAAAAATCATGACCATGCATATAACAAGGTAGAGACCTAGAATATTAGTCTATATTCTAGGTTTATTGGGTTTGGATGTAGGGGTTTTTGGATGGCCAAGCATCCATATATCCCTCCATTCAAACCCCTTTTGTATCAAAACAAAAAAATAAAAAAGTAATTTCTATTATTCAAATAACATTACAGGCAAAAAAATAATTACAGAACCAACCTTTGCAAGATATTTTCCAAAGGGAAGAATTCAACTTACTCTTCTTGATTCATAAACTCTCTTAATTCTAATTGTTACTTATATCTCAGTTCATTATCTCCCAAAACATCAAGGAATTAATTTTTAAAATCTTTCTACTCCCTACTCTACCACCACCATCCTCTTTACATGACATTTACTTTCATAAATCAATTGTGGTGAACCAAGTTTTGCATGTCAAGTTTGAAGTAACCAAACTCTTAAGTTATGGTCAAATGCCATAATCATGTATTGCTCAAATCCAAATCAAAAGATTGAGATAAAATAAAAATTGAGTCCAATTTAACTTAGAAAAATCCTTTCCAGCGAAGCTTCCAATTAATTAATCATTTCCTTGTAACCAATCCATTCTATTCAAAGGTTGACTTCATAAAAAATCTTAAATAATCATGCCAATTATTAACAATGCCTATGACAAATATTACTTTGGAAGAACATTTAGAAATAGGTTATTATATAGGCATTCAAACATTAGCTAGGATAGTCCACATAGGAAATTAACATAAAAATTTAGAAAAAGTCTATCCAATGAATTTAAAATTAGGATTGCCTAAGCCATTGCCTATTTTGATCAAACTAGACAATATATTAAATGTTAACATAACAATTGCTAAAACTTCATTACAAACACTTTGATGTTATAACTATGAGTTTTTTTTTTTAAATATGTTATAAATATTAGTTTGTTGTCTTTAGCTATCTTTGAAAAGATGAATTAAATAATATAGATTACTAGTTTGCTAATAATAAAATCTCACAAATGCAACAATTATAAATAAATAATCATTCAAATATACATGTAAACTATGAAATAATGAAATAAATCATTTAAATGTATAACTAAATCAAACAAAAGAGTTAATAAGCTATTATAATATGGTGTGTGATTTTGGGTCTCTATCAGTTCATATGACATCCCTCAATCATCCCATATGCTCCATCCTCTCTGATGATGCTCTCCTTCCATCATGCTTTGAGGGAAAGATAAATTATGAATCCACCTTAAAACAAGTAGGTAGTTAGTCTGAGTCATCATATATATTAATCAATGATACAAAACTAACAAATATACATTCATAATGTACAAAATAAGAAAGTACAACTATCATATCATGTAAACTAAACAACATGTTACTATCCCATAGCTAATATATGTCATAAAGATAAAACCAAAGAAATAATAATTAGATTATAACCATATTAATCCATGGATTCTAAGGTTATAAAACATAGGGTGAAATTAGGATGTAACAATATAGCTCTTAACATTGGCCTTCCTGAAATAATGGCCAATATATTCTAATAGTGAGAGGTAACTAAAATTGTGTTAGCATGAATTAATATGATTCACTCCATTGTAATTATTGTTTTATTCATTTCCAACCATGTCATAACAATTTTATTAAAGGCATATTTGAGTTCACTGACTTTTTGATCTATATCCAATACATGGTGCTCTAACCTAAAGATAAATAGATTGAGATACTGTCAAAAACTATTTTGGAAATTGGTGATTTATAACAAACACCATTCATAGAGGCCATACCTTATGATCTCCCCTAGCCCAATTTAACATATGCACGTCTTATTCATCACTTATTTATGGTATTACTTCCCAAGGTAAGACACCTTCTAGAATATGCTCTATATAATCCATTACTATTACACCTATACTATATATGAAATATACCTCTAACTTAGTTAGAGATCATAAATATGGAGACATACATCCTTTAATTTGAAATGCAAGAGTAGGAGACTTTTTTATAACTATATTTTAGACTAGCTTCTTTATTGTCTATGAATATATATGTTGCTAAAGCTAAGGTTTAAAGAACTTAAGCTCACATAACATTTTACGTTGTATCTGTGCTCACTTTAAGCCAACTGTTACCACTATATGCAAAAAGTGACTCCAATGGAATAAGATAAGGATTATGCTCTAAATTATTTAGTGGTATAACAACTGTCTTGTCCCCTTGATGCACCTTTAATTAATTTCACACTATATTGATATTTGTTTGTCCATCATAATCCCATTTCTTAATATTCAAGGCATGATAATGGGTCTAATTTGTTTTCAGTTCAATTACCTCAAAATATCATTATAGACTTAGTTCAACAACTTTAATCTCCACATCTTCCAAGTGACCAATTGGATTTACTCTCTCATAGTCTACAAGACTGAGAGTAACAAGAGTGTAGTGTAGACACTTAAAACTAGACACTTTGTGTCAATTATAATTATGTATTATATTAACATTTTCAACCTTACCAAAATCATATTTCTTTTAATGGTTAATTAATTACTTGGTTAAGTAACATAATCTACTCCTAATAAAAAATCCATGGATTTGGAAATTATCTATTTTCTAAATTCCAAATTAGAATTTTACCTCACCCAAGGTAACGTCATCATACCAAGTGTGCAACCAATATATCTTACAAGATCTTACACCTATCTTACACACTCTTCCTTTTACATCCTTCTTACACACACAAAGGGGTCATGATTTGAATATATTACATTTCTATGACATACTCTATACTTTTTATTCCATGCTCCACATTTTTCACTTATGAGAATGAAGGACTAATCTTAGGTCCTTTATATTCATCTCAAGATGGATGATCCACAATAATTTTTGAAATCTATAAATGAAAGGGTTTACATACTCTTTTACAATTATCAAACAAGGCAATGAATCTCTATTAAATCTCAAGGCCATCATTCAATAAATTGTTATTCCAAATCCAAGATAAAGCTAATACAAACTGTAGATAAGAATAGGTTCTCCCCATGCAAGGATTCAAGCATCAATGAAAAATTATAAATCTACAATCCAAGATCAAACCAATTTAGATAAATTTTCAAGCATATATTCAAGGGAGATAAAAGTTCTATTTTTATCTTTCCAATTTGAATTTATAATTTAATTATCCTAGATCACCCTACAGATTGGGCTTGAGTATTTATGTCTTCAAGTTATAATAAATTTATTCACTAACAATCGACTAACCCCTCTTGGATTCCTAATCTACATAATGGCACACCTAGTGGGACATATTGAAGGATTGAATGCATCCCACAAACTTTTTTATACCACTAGAATTATTTTTATTACCAAAATTAGCCTTCTAACAAGCTAATTCTCTCTCTTTTCCTTAAAAAATATGTCAAAAATTATTCAAGATTAAATGGTGAATTCATGATTACATATCAACAAATTCAGTAGAGACAAGTGAAATTATTCAAAACATTAGTGAAAACATCATGAAATGGTGAAATTTTCTTAAATATTTTCTTTATGTTCTATTTAACATGTCTTAATAGTGAAATTGTGCACTTCATTGGTGAAATTACTCTCAACAATAGAAAAATCATATTTATCATTAGCAAAATTTCTTCCAAATAGTGAAATCATTCCCTTATTATTTTCTATCCTTACATTGTTTCCTATAGAGTAGCAAAATTTAAAACATATTCAATGAAATTGTAAGGATAAATAATGAAATTATGCTAAAAACATTGAAATCATTTTCTTTATATTTTTTATGCTTTGCTTTCTATGAAAATTATGAAATCATGTCATTTAATAGTGAAATTATGTGGAATAATAATGAAATTTTAATATAAATTATCAAAATTATTTCTTCATTATTTTATTTTCTACCTATTTCCTAGATAATCACAAAATTAAATCAGTTAATGGTGAAATTATTGTGCTTTTAGTGAAATTGTGAACATCAACTATGGAATAGTTTAACTACTTTCTCTATTTTTCTATCTATAGTGAAATTATCCAAATCATACATGAAATTGTAATTTATTGTAATGAAATTGTTCTACTCCCCATTGAAATCATATTGAACAACAAATAAATTGTTGAATTCATCAGCGAAACCATCTTAGATAATGTAAAAATTATTCTAATTACTATGCTTTCTATCTATAGGTTCTAAATAGTAAAATTAGAGTACTTATCAGTGAAATTAGTTTTTGTAGTAGTAAAAATGTTATGATTTGAGGTTGAAACATAAAATAAATACATTTTAAGCTCATTTTGGCTTAGACCCACTTGTTTCAAACTTTTAATCATTTTGTGTTGCATGTCCTTGATCAAAGAGTGGCATTTTGAGTCAAAATAATTAAATTATTTCTCACATTTTTATTTGGGCACTAAAACAAATTCACACTTCAATTTAAATTAAAAAATATATATTTTAAAATCATTTACTTTATTACAATTTTTCTTTATTGCTTGATTGTCTTATGGGGTTATTTTTGCTTGTATGCTTTCCCCTTTTAGATGGCTTAGAAATGCATAATTTCCTCCTAGAATTTATCCTATTTTTAATTTGACTTAGTAGGGTGTATTTCATCATCTTCCTACAAGTATTTAAGGGTTATTTTACCTAGGAAGTGACATCATAGCATCATACCAAATCCCACATATCTAGTGGGGTATATAAATTGAGGAACATGTCATCATGAAGACGTGGCTTTGTACTTGATAAAAATCACATGAGGAAAGTAACCTCAGGGAGTTCCTTCTACTAATCAAGGTCAATGTATGGCACCCTCAAAAAGAGTAATCTTGGAAATGAGAGTGGACATATTCATTTATAGATTTATTCCCACATACCATGAGGTGTATAAAGACAATCGAGATAGCCCATTGTAAAATAATAAGTAAACCCTAAATTTGGTAGTAATTCACTAAGACCTTTATAGATGATTTGGTTGTGAAGGGAAAATACCCTATTGTGAATGTCTTGATCTTGGATTGATTCTTATATTCTTATTTTTCCATGGATCATTCATTTATAGAGGGGTGCAAAGGTAACATCCCCCAAATATCACCTTAATCTACTAACCTTGAGAGAGAAGGGGGTGTAAAAACCCTACCAGTAATTTTAATTATTTATTTAATTAATATTCAAACCTTTAATCCTATCTCAAGGTATTAAAATCAATACTAATTCAAATAATATTCAAACCTTTAAAAACCAATACTAATTAAAATGAAAAATTCTAGTTCTAGTCTAAGACAAGTCCAATGCCAAAAATGGTTAACCATGTAAACCCAAATCAAAACAAATTATACCTTTTCTAAAACCCAAATGACATTAAAACTTTCTTCCAAGTTAAAATTAAATCAACTTTCTAAAATCAAATCAAGTAAATTGAAGTCAAATGGACTTTAACACCAACATTCTAAACCAAAATAAAGCTTTTTGAAATCCTTTGATGTACCAATATTTGAGTACCCAAAATAAGTTTATATCATAAAATTTTCCTATTTGGATACATGATCGAAATTTGATTGAACTAGTCCATTTTAACATTACATTTATAGACACAATCAAACATTCAATGTCTACCAAGGCCAATTACAACTTTAGAATCCAAATCTGGTTCATATTGAACCCATGTGCCAATTTGAATGTCAAATCCCATTTATCTTGAACCAAGTTACCATATTCCAAATCACAACCAAACATAATTTGTATTGAATTGTTTTCCAATTTAAATCCAAATATGGTTCATCTTAAACCATGTACCAAATTAAATTTTATACCATTCTAATTCTAGACCAGTTCATATTTAACCACATTCTAGTATGATCAGATTAATCTTTAACCAAATTCTAATTATAATGCCACACTAATTATAATTTATTCCAAACTTCCCTTTTAGGGTATAAACCATTCCAAATTATGTCAAGATCACCCTCCTTTGGACCCATTTCAATCTATACCAATACCACCATGTTATGGGCTAAACCATTCTAATCAATGCCAAGATTGCCATTTTAAGGGCCAACCCAATTCCAATCTATGTCAACATTACTCTCTTTGGGGATAATTTATTCCATCCAATTCATCTTGCATGTATCTTTGTTTGTGGTATTAGTCTAAGGTTAATCTGAGTCATTGTGTCTCTCGATCCTACACATATTATGGCATGCCCAGTCCTATATCAAAAAGAAATACATCAAATAACTTAGGTTAGTTAATAAATAGAATACTTTCCATCTATTTTAGATACTTTAGACATTAATCCAAAATACAAGAGGGCCTTATAAAGGTATAAAATCTAACCAACCATTTTCCATCAATAATTCATCCTAAATATGTCATATAGTATAAAAAATGGATAAGAAAAATTTGATCGACAACTATTTGAAAATAATGATTAATATCTTATTAGATTGTAGGAAATGGGTACTAAATTTCTAGATAGATTTCTAGTTGAGGACTTAGGCTATTTTATTAAAGCTCTTAAAGAGACACCATAATGAATCCAATAGTCTAAACCTATTATGCCATTGGCTAGCCAAAGATCCTTATGTATTAACATGCCAAGTGTGTTAAATTATGATAACCACTCAATTAGGATATGTCTAGATCTCATTCCTAAACATAATAAAATTCATCCACTTCTAAAGTAAGATACAAATAGTCAAACCATTATTGAATTTTTTGTCGATCATCCATATTTGACTTAAAATAGACCATATTAACAACCATAATTGTTTATTAAATGATAAAAGTGCCAAATTTATAAACATATCTTCATCTCAAATTCTTAAATTTCCAAGTGAAATGTTAATAACGCACTTTCAAACAACATGATTTAGTAGGCCCCTTTTATGTCTACTTCAACATCATAATTAGGTTTTATTTTAAAACCAATATTAGAATCATGTTCCATTATGGAACTAATATTAGATTTAACATCAGAAGTAGAATTAAATTTAGTCTCAACATTAGATTCACATCCTCTTAAAACATAAGTAAGTTTATAATCATAATATATTAATGGATGTTTCAACATTGGCTGCACATTTTTGGCATAACTAATTCAAAACATGTGTGATCCTATCAATGTTTTTGAGGATGTTTCCTTCAGCATCGATGCAATTTTTCTTAGTAGTATTTAATGAGAATTATGCTTCACTTTCCCCTTCCATTTCAATTACACAACATATCCATTATATTGATGTACCACCTCCCATAAATATTGATTAGGACCATCAAAATCATGCATTGTTTAACTTATTCCATGGAAACATTTTAGTGGTATATTTTTAATGGAATTAAGACAAGATTCAAGAAGAAGAACACTCTCCTAGTGAAACCTTGTTTGAGGTTCTAGACAATAATCAAGATCAAAAATTAGAATCATTAAGTGAAACCTTGCTTAAGGAACTAAGGGAAAATCAAAGTGAATTATCAACATCCCTTAGTGAAACCTTATTCAAGGTGTTATTGGATAATATAGATCAAAACAATAAAGAAGAGTTTGTTGGTGAAAACCTCTTAGAGTTACCAATAACTGAACTGATACATTCCTCATTACTTGATGAATAATTTATTTAAGATAATATCCACCCCACCATAGCCAAAATCAAGTTGAATACATAATTTAAAATAGTGTGTATGACAAAATACCAATTTTCATTTATCCACTAGTTAATATCCATTCTACTATGATCTTATTATACATTGAAGACATATTTTACATTATCCAATGAGACCATTCATCCCATGCCTACCTTTCTTTACCCAACTTAGTGGCACTCTTTTTTCTAGAGGGTATGAAGACATCTTACTTAGAGGTTTAAATGAAGTAGAATCAATGACCAATGAATATAACAATAGTGGCCATCTCATTCATATTAGTAATATGATTCAAATAGTACAATTATTTTGAGAAGGTATTAGTTAGATAATAAAGATTCCATATTATGCATCTTGTAATTCTCCATCGATCTGAGGTGCTAGAAAATCCAAAAAAATCATAAAATTAATAAAAATACAAAAAAAGAAATAATTTGTTGTCTTCAGGTACTTTGACACTTGGGGGAATCCATATTCACATTATAGACCATTTACATTAAGTCCATTTTATCCATTCAATCCTATTCAGCTCATCCTATCTTATTGTGACCATTATTCTTCATGTCTTTACCTTGTTATGAAACTAGAAGGTATCTTGAGACCTATTATGGAATTATCCTATGTCATTTGACATATTCATGTGACATTCATGTTTTCAACCTTAATTTTGATTCATAGTATTTTTTATAGGGTTGAAATACATTGACTTGAGGTTTATTTAGACCATGTAGGTAGTGCTCAATACCTGAGGTTACCTTAGTCACCACATTTTCTACACTCTCACCATTTTATAATCAATCTAACCCACACTCTCACCATTTTATGAGTAAACTAAGCCGTGTTCTCACCATTTTTAAAGAAAAATAAGCCATGTTATCACCATTTTTAAATATTTACAATTTTTGTATTTCATCCTCCATTGAGTTGATATGCCAAAAATCTTTTTTTTTAAAATCCCAAAAATAACCTAAAAATCAAAAAGTCCAGAAAAGGTTTAAGCCCTGCATGAAAGATGTTAATCCCCAAAATTTATTTCATCCTATTTAGTAGTGGATTCAATTTGATTTGAATGGCATGATTTACCACATTTACCAGGTGGAAACCTCTTATCCAAATATGACCCTTTCCATTTTATTTTACCATTTCTCAATCGTTTTCCCTGCCATTTTTGGGAAAATAAAATTTGGCCCAAATTACTGAGGATTATGTTGGAAGCATCTAATTTAAATGGACCATTTGGAATTAGCTCAACCACCCCTTCTTTTTTTCTTCTATTCCCCCCTTCTACCTAGGTTATCATCTTCTCCTATCCATCAACCAAATACCAATGAGTAACACCATATATGCATACATAAATAACTAATTACCTAACTACATTTTTTGGGTATGTTTGTATGATTGGTTTATCATGATTATATTCTATTATTATTTATGTAATTATTTTAGAAATTGGATACTTTATATTTCTTTTTTTATAGTTTGTGTTTGCTTATTTATTTGTATTGTTTATGTATTTACATTTTCTATTATTACCTTGACTTAGTCCACTATGTTGGTAGGGTCATCATCATGGTGTTTCCTATCATACATTCATACTTGTGTCCATCCATTATATTTTGACAACATTTTCATCATGATTTATATCATTAACACATTATTTTAAATTGTATATTGGAATTCCTCATGCACATTACACTTTAGTCATCATGGTGTTTTAAATCATGGTGCATATTGCATGGTGCTATATAAAAAATCAAGATGTTGGAAGTCTAATCATCAATGTTGAAATAATATCTCTCCTTGTCTATTATCCCCTATCCATTTCATCAAATGCCTAGTCATCATTTATTAGATTGAGCATTTATCTTACTGAGGTAAACCATTGAGAGCAATGATAAAATTTCATCCTATTATAGTTGTTCCTTGTATATATGATAAAATACACCCTACTAGGGCATATTATTATGGTCAACCAATGCCACTATTTTTTGGGACCAAACCATTATCTCATCATTATTAAATAATTAGTATTAATATCTTTTGTTACCATTGAGAATTTTTAATAAATCCTCTTTGATGTGTTTGATGTACATAATATCCACCATACTATTGCTGAGGTGATACGAGCCTAATTTTATTATTTATGTTAAGGACTCACACTATTTTATGAAGACTAATATTGATATTATGGATATTATGGTGTCCATCTATCTAGACCGTTAGGTTGATATTTAGGCGATGAAGGCATCCGCCTAGGACAACCTTGTATGCAAATAAAACTAGATAGTTTTATAACTTATCCTACTTAATAATATTGAAGATTCAATAAGGTAATCAAATAAAAAGTACACATAGGGATAAATTTAAATTAGGATTATGAACAATAATGGATCCACTAAACCTATACTAAATGATCTCTTATCACACTATGGAAAAGGAAAGGTTTCCAAGGCCTTTAGGAAAATGTCATCTTGTGATAACCCTAGCTAGGTATCTATGATAAAAAAAATGAAAGCTAATCTAGTAAATGCATATGCAAGCTAATATATTGTTCACAAAATCTTTTGGCACCAATGGGAAAGATAAAAAACATGCAAATACACACACACACACACACACACACACACACACACACACACACACACACACACACACAGATATATATATATATATATATATATATATATATATATATATATATATATATATATATATAACATAGAGAATATCTAATCAAGGAGAGATATAAATATAAATATATTAACTCTACAATATATACTTACCAAAATATTAAGGGCTTATGAATATACTTACCTTTGTTAATGTGAACCTGTTGTGCCTCAATATCTCCCTTGGCCAATGGTGTTTGATGAGAGGTTGTTGTGGGCTTGTAGAGATCACAAAGATAAATTATCTCTAGGATACATGACCTCTCTGATGCATCCAATAATTCCAAAAGACAAGTGATACTCCTTCAAGGGAAAAAACCTAAGCAATGAAACATCATATTGATTGAAAAGCATATTTGTGATCAGTAATGATGTAAAATTGATTAATCCTCTATTAAAAATGAGATGAAAGGGGGTATATATATATATATATACATATATATATATATATATATATATATATATATATATATATATATATATATATATATATCCATGGATTTACCTAAACCCTCCTAGAAATTAAGTTGATAGAATTGGCCTAGTTAAACTTGTTAGGTAGGAAATAGAGCCATTAGATTTCTAACTATATTGGCTTAGGCCAACCTAGTTATGTAACATATGGTAAACACTAGAATAGGGTTAAAAAATAAACCTAATGGGGTACATGGTAAAAAGGGGTTTTTTAGTTATGGGCTATTTTGACCAATGAGTTGCTTATGAAAGTATATAAGTAGGGTTTCAAATCCTAGGGAAGTGGATAAGAGTATCGTTTATTATTTTTAAGTGGTCTTACAGGGGTAAACAATATTGTGAAGCACCAAAGTTATGCCAACCCATTTCCTAGTGTACCCTTTAAGGTGTGCACTAATAGAGATTGTGATTTGACAAGTTCCTACAAGATAAACATCATCAATAAATGATAAAGTTTAAAACTATTATGTTTATACATATGCTCCACTCAAATCTCATCATATTTCATGTAATTTTAACATGGGATGGTGCTTCAAGAAAGAACATAGCAACCCACAATGATGAGCTAATAACTTTCATTAAAAAGCATAACTTGAAATGACATTAAGGAAATAATTGAAATAACTAAAAATATCACATAGTACCTTGACTTACCTTTATCATTGATTTTTTATATTGATATATTATTAATTTTAATCATGGAGGGAACATTAATTGCTTTGGAAAAACCATAGGGATAGAAAATTAAAGAGAAAAAACAAAAAAATATGGTGAAATCAAAATAACTAAATATATATTAATTCATCAATTTGTAAGTTAGGGTGATAAATGCTAAGTTAGATACAAATGGACCAAATCAAATTGAGTGTAAAATTAGGTAATAAAAAAATTCCAATGCTAATAAATGACTAAAAAAGTAAAACAAAATGTACCTTAAGTAAAAAAATAACAAACCAAATCAAACCAAGGACATGTGAAAGTAAAGTAATAAGTCTAACATCAATGTAAAACAAACAACAAACCAAACATAACAAATATGGAAAAGGAACATAAATTAAAAAAACATCAATGAGTGAGAGGTAAAAATCTAGACTCATTAAATAATCGAAAAAGTTAAATATAGAAACTAAGCAATATAATCCACAAAAAGATTGTTAAATAATATTTAAATTTTTAGAGGAAAATAAGGAAATCCAAGAAGAATAAAGAAATGATATAAGAAAGTAATTCATAGCCTCTCAAAAATATAGTTTTATTCATAAGGTAAACATAACCAAAATAGAAATATGAGTAGCATGTTTTTAATAAGATGTGAAGAAGAGGGTTTTAAGAAGTTGGAAAAATATTTTTAAAAATAAACTTACCTTTTAAAGGGGGAAATGAAATGTGTTGTGTGGGAAGTGTAGGTAGTATGAATGTATAAAATATTTATCCAAATCAAGACACTAATATTAAGTTTTCATAATAAGATGAATTTTGACATTAAGCACTCTAGAGAACTTACCTTAGACAAATTTTTTTGGATTAACTAATTAATTATAAATATCATCCCATAAAGGGTATATGCATGATAATTAAAATGGACCTACCTTCTCACAACATGCTCTCAATTATTTAGGACCCCTTATAGAGTCATACATCTAATAAAAAGATTGATTCTTGTGTGAGAAAAGTGGTATTTTATATAATATTAAATATTCTATCCTAGTCTAATGGCCTAACATACGCAAATAGACCATAGCTCTATCATGAGGCCAACTATGGAGATTGAGTTTAGACTACAAAGAATGTGTGATTTATAATCACCTATTTTATTTTGATTTTGAATTTTTAGTTTTTCAATTTCCTTTTGTTTTAAATGATTTGTATTTTAAATTTTTATGGATTTTTCATTTCCTCCTCCATATGGATTTGGAAAATCAACATGGGTGTTAAAAATGATTATAAGTAGAAAACTTAGATCTGATGGTTAAGGAAAAGAGCTTAGAGATCATGTTATATAAAAGTGTTGTATTTTCATGTTAAATAAGATTGTAATTTATAAACTGACCTTGGTATGCCCATAGTGTAATAAAAGTAGGGGAATCAAAGATAATGAACATGAAACGATTGAATTACCTCAAATCATAGAAATTTGACAATGTGAATAGGATACAATAATAGGTAAGTATGACTTGGTATCATAAAAAGTAATGGATGTGTAGGGAAACATAATGAAATAGTTTTTTCTATTATGTTGATGTGGGTTTTATGCACACCATATAATGTTCGAATAAATTAGCCTCTAACATTTTGGGATTTGTATAGAACAAGGTTCCACTCTAGGGAGTGAGTTGTAGGTATGTTGCTAAATCAACCAGGTGATGAAATTATAGGTTGAGTTTGTGGGTTGTTGAATTATATTTTGTGTATGGATGCATGGAATCTAATATAAAATAATCAATATGTGAGTTGGATGGGTGGATAATTATTCTAAGGTGGGTAAATATCAAAGAAAATCAAAAGGGGAAATAAGGGTAAGGTAGAAAAGAAGGTTACACATTCCTAAAAGGTGACTTCTAAGATTATTACTTTGGTGGAAAAGTATCTCCAAGACTAGTGTTTACCATTTTTAGCTATTGCACACTTATAAACAAGCAAGGTTAGTAGTTTGGAATAACAAATATATGATGTTCGATGATATAAACTGAAGGTTAATCTCCTTAGTGATATTGTTGCACACCCTTATCTAAGAAATTATAGTTTAGACCATAAAGTTTTCTAGGGTATTTATGACTCACACCTAGATGATTATACCAAAAGAGATACCTTTTCACATTGTGGATTATCAATTAAACTTAAACTAGCCACTTACACTAGTGAAATCCACTAATATTCAATTGTTATTACACATCTAAGATCAATATTAATTAATTGAAATAATCAAATTCATTAATAAACTTAGCACACTTCAGAATTATTGAATTTATATATATAAAGAAAGTTAAAATTCATTAACATAGAGAAGGAAGAAGAAAGAAAAAAACATAGTTGTATGACAAGCAATCTCTTGATATTTTACACTTTAATGATATAAAACTTTGATGCCTTAGAAAAGAGGGTTATACATGTATATAAAAAACTTGGGGAAGGGGTGAACTCATCCTATAAGTATATAAAACTTTCATTACATCCGTAATGACTAGATCATAAGTCTTAGTTGCATGTTATAACTTCTAAATACCTCAGACATGTAGCATGTGCATGTTGGAAAAAATAATTTATTTAATTATAATATAGATGTAACAAAATTTGAATATTAATTTATAATAATTACATGCAAAATTATACAAAATAAGCCTTTTAATTAGGATAAATTAGTTCCTTCTTAACATTTATTTAAAACTATTGTTGGAACTATAGTTCTTGTTGTTGCAGATGTGGTGATTAGAGTTATGATTTGGGACACACTCTTTGATTAGGCTCAAGTTGTAGTTAGAGTTTAACTATAAGGTGATGGTGATGTAGTTGTTAAGTTATAAGGGATTGGATTTGTTGATAATGTTTTAACTTGAGCTATAGGTGTGGTTTAAGGAGTGAAACTAGTAGGTGACACTAAATATGCTTTCTTCTTTGTGTCTAGTTCTTGATAATATTTGTATGTTTTAGCATGATACATGAAAATTAAGTTCAAATAAATAAAAATAGGTCTGGTTACTATACCTATTTATTCCATCAACCTTGCATGATCTATCTTGGTGGCTCAAAATCCAACTCAAAATCCTTCTACCTTTGTTGCCTTCTTCCTTGTTGTGCTCAACTTTGCTTCAATGTCTTCCAAGATGAGTCCTTGTAAAATTTATTTGAAACCATTTGAGACTTGTTGAATCATCTAATAAAAAATGGTCAAATGTACCATCTTCCCCATTTTATCTTGAGATGTTGTCAATTCAGGTTCATCCAAAATTTGTGTTGCTTGCTTTTCCTTTTCTATAAGCTTATTCACCAAAAATTCTAGGGCATCCTAGGTTTTAATAAATAATAAAATTAAATAATTATCTACCTATAATGGGATCATCAAATCTAAGTGGCTAAATTCCTTATTAGGGGTGTATAATATTGAGAAATTCTATTTATTTTCAACTTCTCTAATAAGCTAAAATAATTTTGATATTGAATTTACATGTGGAGCCAATTATACTCTCAAAGAATGATTTGAATCTAAAATTTCATATATCCTTAGTGTTTCAATATGAACATCCTATTATATACTATAGGGAACTCATATAACCTACTGCTACTCCATAAGAGTTTCCAACTCTTATTCTAGTTTTATTCAGGCCAATTTTGTTTCCTCATGGATGGATAATAATTCTTTGGTAGGCATATCCATATAGGACTTGAGATCCTCGATGTATGGGGGCTGACACTTCTTCATGTCCTTCGTTTTTTAAAAAGAATAAATTTCTTCTCTTTCTTATAAAATCAATCCCCTTCCAGTGATATCCTTAGTCTTTATTTTTCTAATCCTCTACATTGAGGTTGTGGCTTTTTCAAAAATAAAGCTTACAATGGGAATATTAGTGATATTTAGATCAGGCCTCTTATAATCTAAGGATCCTAACTCCTTAGCCTAGTCTAGAAGAATGATCTTTGTTAGATCTAATAGTTGAGCTTCTATTTGTACATGCTCCTTAGGTTCAATTTTAAGCTCAAAGGAGGGTTTGGGCATTGAGGGAAAAATTATTTTAGACCATTATATATTCAAAAACTATGGAATGGGGTAGAAAACATATACATGTTTCCTTTTTGGGTCCCTTTTAGTCATTACTACTATTGTGTTTTGAACTAATCTTGAACAAGGTAGTGGTGAACCCAATTTGGTAGAGGAAGAAACTATTTGAGTGATGGGTTGGTTGGTGGGAGTGGTAGCAAAGGTGTCTAGGATGGTGAGAATAATGGTTTAAGGGATAAATACTAAAGGAGTGGATTTTACAAGGATGGAGACTATAAAGGCAATGGTTGAAGAAGTAGAAGTGGCAATTGGAAGAGTAGAGGTGGGAGAAATGAAAATAAGTCCAAAAGAGAGTGATTGAATAAGAATAAAAGTGTAAACTATTAACAAAGGAATGGTATAAACAAAAATTAATGACATTAGATAAAAAAGGCTTAGGGGGTAATGAAGAGATAACCCTTACCATATTGATCATTGCTAAGGGGTGCCTTCAATTTTGGTGTTTGTAATCTCAATATCTTGGCTTGTTGTAGCTCTTCCTCATCCACCTCTTGATTTATGTCTCCTCAAAATGAAGGTTATAACTCTATGCTAGTTAATTTTATGGATGGGGTCTAAGGTCTCTTCCCCCATTTTTTCCTTTGATAACACAATGTCATTTTATCATTTTGTGGAACAATCACTTGTTGGGTAAAAAGGGGGAGAGTCATACTAGATGTTAGGGATCTTGAATCTACCATATTAGGTGTCATTTATTCCTCATCATAAGAATCTAGGAAAATTATTTTTACCTCTTCCCTACTATATTTATCCTTTTCTTGTGTTATCTCATCTACTAGTTCTTGTCTTACTCTCCTTAGTTTAAAATTAGATTCTTGAAATGTAGGAGTATGTTCCTCTTCTTCCTATGTAGCATATAGTATGTTTTCTAGGTCTTATTTTTATTAAATGGTAAAGTTATAGGTTTTAATAAGGACCCACCCTTTTAATAAGGGAGAGAAAGATATTACAATTAAATCCCTATGAAGCTCTTCTTCTAGTATAAAAGGAACCAATGTGCATCAACACAAAAAAAATGCCACCCTAAAGATAAACCCTAAAAAATGCATAAAAGGATTGATCCTCACTAAAAATATTATATTGGAGTTTTGATGGTCGTAATATGTGATTCTCTATCTATCTTACCCTTACATTTTTTCTTGTTGCTCACAACCTTCCATCCACCCCCTTTCTTCGGATCTGGGAAAATTGGAATAGAGACTTCAAGAGAATCAACTGGTTAAAAGAAATATTTGACTTAAAAATATTCTAAATGATTATTCTCAAGAGTTATTATAGGAAAAAAATCCTCACTTGTATCATAATTCCTTCTTAAAGTATAAATATCCTTTAAGCCTCTTACTTCCTCTATAATCAAAATTGAAGTAGGTGTTTCTGGCACCTCACTCACATTATCTGAATTCTTTTCCTCTTCTAAATATTCACTTGACTATCTATATTCCATCTTAAGGTTATAATAATTCCACTATGAAACCCCATGCTTACACTTAGTGAGCCACACTCATTCTCTATATTCCCTATTTTAAGACATAATCTACAATGAACTGGTAGATTCTCATAATCTAGTGTTTATTTCCAAGTTTTGCCTTGAGTGATAAGATCAATAGATGTAGGAAGGTTTTATAAAAAGTTAAAAGAAACTAAGATATGAGAAAAGGTAGAGTGCTACATATTTTATATTGATGGGTCAACACAAATAAATTTACCCATAGAATTTCCTATTGCATGAAAATAACCATCAGTCCAAAACTGGAAAGGAAGACGACACATTCTTACCCATACTAGTCTGATGTTGAAGGTTTTTATTAGAGGGTTAAAGGATGGATACCTAGGATTTTCATACAACATATAGTGGTTCCAAATCCAAAATATGTTTTTTAAAATTTCTTTCTTGTCCTTAATAAAATTAAATGCATCTACAAAGAAGCCATTGGCACAGGGAAATAGTTCCACATTACCTTGCATACAAGGCTTCCAGTTCTAGTCTATCCATTCCTTAAGCTCTAAAAATGAAGGCTTAAAATTGTGAATTTGTTGACTACCCCTTTACTTAGCATCATTTTCTCATTATTGAGGATCATATTTAGGTGCTCCCCTTTAAAAGTGATTGAGGGGTTGAAAGTACTAGGTGTAAAGGATTTTGATGGGTGTTTTATAGTATCTCAGTAAAAGAATATTCTAATACTTTGGAATCTACCCTCTTCATAACATTTTGAGCAATAGATAAGGTCTCCGCTATAGTGACTATGTCCTTATCATCAATGACTATGTCCTTAGAGGTAATTATTCCTTCTATTCCATACACCCTTGCTTCATTCATGGGATATCCAAATACCTCCACACCAGTAAGATCTTGAAATAAAGGAGAAAACTGACTTCAAACTAGAAGGATCTATCTAAATAGAGTTTCCTAAGACTTATTATAACCTACTAGGGTCTTATTCTAATCTAAATATAATGATGGCCTATGTTATCTATCTATCTAAGTATATGCTACCTTTGTAAAACTAGTCACTATCGCTGAACCATCTACCACTATCGAACCAATTGCCTTGGTTGTAGGACTAACATAGTGATTAGGGTTTGAGTAAAACATCATCATGAAAATAATGAAAATATTATTAGGGTTCCCTCAATAATTAATCATGAAAATATTATACCTCTTATTATTCATGTTCTACAATAATTAGTGCTCCCTCTACTACTTGTGGTTGATTTTGTTTTTTGTTCTTCAGCCACAAACTATGTTGGGGATCTTGGCCTTGGTTTTTTAGCTATTGGTAAGGCCTTTTACTCCAAAATTTAGATTATCTCCATCTCCTTGGTGGTGGGATATTAAATTTATCTTGATTGAGTATAAGGGAGAGGTTGACTTGTATCACCCTCAATAAGTCTTCACTTAATCATGTTGCCATTTCTCTTGCCTTTACTTTCTCATCATCCTTAACATTGATGAATAGGAAGTCATAGTGAAATTACTCATGTTTATATGGGATTCCAAGGATATGAATATTTTTTTGTAGTCTCCCATGAGGGTCCCAATCTTTACGTGGCATAATAGCCAATACATAGGCTCTCCTTACATTCCTAGCTTCCTTGAAATGTCTCTTGAATGTATATTGCATTCTCCTAGTAGTGATATGGGAAACATGGAAAGTGAATTTCATATTATTTATCAAATATTCATCTATACATTTACATATTTCAAAGTAAATATCTTGTTTGTCCACTTTATAAAGAAGAAAGGTGGGAAGTCAAAGAGGGTCCACCCTATGAACAAAAACCATGATGAATATATAATCATGGTAGAGCCAATAGTCACCAATTTAGTGAGTGTTATGGCAATTCTACTTGAAATATTAGTCAAAGGGTGGCCATGAATGGTCATCCAAACCAAGGATAGAGGTCCTCTTCAATTTTGGCAATATTACTAACATACACATATATGTGAATGAAAGAATAAAAGTCACATATTATGTTCTTGATAGAATCATGATTGGGACTCAATAAAACCCCATTATGCATGTACATTATTTCCATGACTACACTAGTAGGTATGATAGCATATAAAAATTTCCCCTTGGGACCTATTGTCCTTATGCATAATTTGTTCGTGTAGACATGCATTGATGACCTCCCCCAATGAATAGGTGTGATCTAAAGTAATGAGATAGTCTAATAAGGGTACTCATTCTAAATGCAAGAAGTGAATGTTTAGGTGGTCATAGAGTTGGTTCAATAATTCCATGCCTATACAAATCCCCATTATGAATCAGGTGATATTGATGGGATTCTTGGTATGTTATTTGATAGTGAACGTCTCACTAAGGAGAAGCCACTTCCCTAATGCTCACTCCACATTGTTATTTTTATTCGGAGTGATTACAATATGTAAGTCAAATATAACATCAAAAATATGGAGACTTAAATACCTCATGAATTAATCTCTATATATGTATGACATAACTATGTTGTTATTAATGTAGTATAGATAGCCACCATCTACAATTATACCTTTAAATAATTGGGCTTGAAGTAAGTCGATGCATGATATGACTTATGATTTGGTAGTTGTCTAATGAAGTGCCTATTATTTGAAGGGAAAAAATTCACATGTAAGTTATTTTCCTCAGTCAAGATGTCCTCTTCCAATTCAAATTAATTAATTTTATCGATAACCTCACATAGAGATAAGTAAATGGCATGGAAGCCATCGAACATAGTTGCATCAAAAACTAAGTCTAAGTATTTAGTGGAGTCCATGATGGAAAACCTAGATGGTGGTGAGGATCCATTATATGACTTAGAAAATGACACCATTACTACTGATGAATGTTGATGCAATAAAATATTTTTAAAATGATGGTGGAAAAACTATATTATGTGAGTTTCAAGTCATTTTAGTCACATATAGGGATTTTGAGATAGTAGAAGGCTATGTTCACTAGAGATCTTGAAAATAAAATGGGGTGGACTCAGTTGGGGGATCGATGTTATAGATTTATGAATTATTTATAGTTTGTGTGACATTAATTTCCAATGTATATGATCTCATCACCCTCATTAAATTCAAACATGACCACCTAGTCCTAGTGTATATGATATTTAAGATGATTGCTCTTTTGGGGTGCCATAGGGTTATTTTTTCCTTTTCACATTTGTCACTATATGGTTTATTTGGGGGAGTAAAGATTTATATTCAAGCATAATATTATGATATGGTGATTCTAGTATTTTTTGAAAAATACCTCAAAAATAAAAATGATCTTCAAAGACATTTGTTCATAAATACTCTAAAATCCATCAAAGGAAATGTTCTTGAAGACTAAGTAATCTTTAAAAAGATTCTCTCTCTCATAAAAATTACCATAGAGAGAGGATTTGAACAAAAAAAAATTTAATGAAAGTTATCAAAGATAAAGTATGAAAATAAATAAAAACTTTCAAAGATAAAAGTTCTAAAGGGAAAGTTTTTGAAGACTAAGTTGCTAAAGAGAAAGGATTTGAACAAAGAACCTTCCAAATGAAAGTTACTAAAAATAAAGATATAAAATAACAAAAACATTATAAATACCAAATTTCTGAAGAGAAATTCACTGAAGACTTACTACCTAAGACTAAGTTGCTAACTGAAATAAATGATCCAAAGAAAAGTTCTTAGAGAAAATCTCTTGAATACCAAAGTTTTTTGACAAGAATCTCCCAAATGAAAGAATCTGAATAAGGTAATATGAATTACTATCAAACATAGAAGTTCTTCCCAAATTTATATTAATATACTAGTTTCAATAAGTCCTTTGAAATGGAAAATAGATGCATAAAAAAATGACTCAATATCCAAAATATCGAGATTCTTCAGATAATAAGACACATACATACCCAAATAATACATAATTCCTCTAAATATAAATGAGGTCCCCACTTTTCAAGAAAAAAATATAAGGTAGGGTGTCTTAAATAAAATAAATTGTGACTCATAGGGGTAAATAATCCCAAGTTTTAAAGAATCTAGAGTCCATGGTTTTGCAATCCTAATATCAACCATAAACCTTACTAAAAGAAATGATTAAATTATAAATCAAAAGAAACTCTTAATAATTCCATCCAACATAATAAATTCACTCATACCTTGGACCTATGTGTGAGAAAGTGATGTTGTTTATTTATTATCAAAGGGTTTTAGATAAAGACATGGGCTAAGTTATAAGTTTCATTCTGATTGGGCATTAGATGCATAGACATTGGGGATATTGGGCATTTTTTTGCTATTAGCTAGGCATCTATAGCCCCTACAAATATACCTTTGATCACCTCTTCTCTCTTTATTCATATTTTCCATGATGTATGATACATTGATCTTATTTCATCATGTGGGATTATTATCCTCTTTGATTTCCTTTTGGGCTATTGAAATTTTAGATTATACCTTTTATATTTTATATTTTTTTCTTTCTAAATGAAAGAGGGAATAAGGTGACCAACATGAGTTAGTCTTAATGAAATTTTGGTCATTCAAAATGTCCCTGTCAACTTTTACCCATGTCAACAATTATTACCTCAAATAAGTATTATTATTTTATGTGAATTTGACCTAAGGGGATAAGGAGAGATTTATAAACTTACATATAACTATGGGACAAAATTTTAAATACCTAACGGAATCATTAGTTTTTGGACATAGTTATGGCTAACTCTCTCATTCCTTTCTTGGATTAATAATTATAAACTATTGGATGAAATACCCATAGATTTGAGTTGGATTAAAAACACCCAAATTATCATTTTATTATACCTAAATTGATAAAATTATATTTACATATAATCAAAAGAAAACTAACCTAGAAAGTAGGAAAACTATCTAAAGCAAACACACCTAACTAAGCAAAACAAACTAGAGAAAGCAAAAGTGGATAATATAGAAAACACAAATTATTATATTGAAATAAAATGATATAAATAATTAATATAACTAATAAATAAAATATAACATACTCCTAACTATACTATAAAATTTGTCATTACTCAAAGACCTCTCTAGATGGAACAACCATGAAGTATGCTTCAAAAACTATCTATTAACTAGATGTGTCAAATCATTACCTTAGAGATATTTCAAAAAAAATGCATTATTACCCAATATCTAAAATATATAATATGATCTTATAAACAATGGGTAAAAATTATCATGTATTCCTTTTTTCTCATTGACTTTTTCTCATATAAACACCTAGTTAGAGATCCTAAATGCTTTAAAATTCACTTTCTTATCAAACCATCTCTTAACCACATCATGATGTTTTCTAAAGTTTTGTAATTATTCATTATTAGAGTCTTCCATTTTGATTATATACAACAATTTGGACTTTATTTTGTCACTGGGATCCATGTATTCTTACATAAATTCATATGTTGGTAACTTCAACATGATTGGGAACACTGGTTATTTCCCATAAACCAGTAGATGTGTTAAGGCCTTAAGGGATTATTTATGATAATTTTGGTCTATCATAGTGCATATTTTAGTAATATATTCCAATTATTAGTCTTATCTATGGTTTCATTATTGATAACATCTATGAGGTTCTTATTGGTTTACTCAGCCAGTACATTCCCTTATAGGTAGTGGTTAGAAGATGGATTGATTGTAATCTGATTATCATGGGCCCATTTGGTGAACTCGGTTGATTAAAATGATAGCCAATTGTCACAAACCAAATACATATGTGTGTCAAACCTAATTATGATATTATCTTCAAGGAAACTAATCATATTTTGGGCTCTTAAGTTTTTGGTGGTTTTTTCCTCATTCTATCTAGTAAAATAAATTATAGTAGTGAGAACAAATATGTGCTTAGTTGAGTAATTTGGGTTTATAACACAAATGAAATCCAATACCAACTAGACAAATGACCTAATTTAAATCACATGCTATAGTGTCATTATGGTATAAATCTACCAAGTCTTTTTCTTCTTCTTTATTCACTACAACTTTTTTAATGGTTCACTATACCAACCCTTAGTGTTAATATGCTTCTCAGGATCTATAAATATTTCATTCGCTTCTCTTATTATTTATCAACCCACCAATACCTTATAAGTTTCTAGTTTCACTTACACTCAAATATACATAAACTTGTTAATAAACCATCTTCCTTTATAACAAATTTACTTACAATCTCTTAATTCTTATATCTTGTAGCATGTACAATCTCAAATTACAATTACCTGAGAGTTCCTCAATCTAAGTTTTAAATTAATTGAGTAACCATATAAAAATTTGTAACAAACTTATCTTTAATACTACAAAGGTGTAACGACAAGTCTAAAGGGAGAATTATTTAAAAACTAGCTGATCCATGCCAACTTTGGCTTGTTCAAAATGATTAAAACATAAATAGACCTTATTATCCTCCACATGAAAAATTTCACAATTTTGAGTATTTAAAATACAAAAAAATGGAGGGAAAAATAATTAAATGTTTATGTTAACGACTTGATAAGGCTTATTCTAACTTGCTCTTATTCTTCACCAAGCATCAAGCAAGATGCTCCCACATCACATTACTACATGTACCTCTCTTTTTTCCAAGACCTAGCATTCATGGCAAGCCCTCATATGGAAGTGAGAATCCTTAGAAACCATTAGACAATAATAACGATTATGAGTATTAAATGGATTGTAGTATTTCTAGATGGATGGTTGATGCCAATATTTTGATGTAGATTTTCTAGCATATCCTAAGCTTCTTCATGTGACACACACATTAAATAGATGCCTTCGTAGTTATACCTATTGTGGATCCCTTTCCTAATCATATAATAATAATATTTATGCCTTAAGGCTCTCTTTTGATCTCTATTGAGATCCTGGGGGCATTTTCCAGTGAGTAATAACTAAATAATACTTGAATACCAATTCTCTTGAGAAACTTATGTCTAGTAGACCTCTTTGATGGTGATGTGTAGGTCTAGTTTAGTCATTAAATGAATAATGACTTATCCTCTAATGATCTTGGAAGATTTAATTTTAATATTAAATTCTTGTAACTTCTCCATCTAGTTGCCGCAACACTCTACCAATTCATTCTATCCCAACATAAGCTTGATAGCAAGATCTTGTACTATGGTAATTATCCTATTCCAAAATATGTAGCGCCTAAAATTATTAACTACTTTGATGAGATCAAATATTTTATTATCAATTATAGAGTCTCTAAACTATGTATATTTCAAGTTAGTGCTCATGAATGTAATAATATGTTCACTTTATTCCATTTTATACATAATTACAACAACAATAGTATGATTTGAGGTGAATGAGTACAAGAAAAAATATTTGGTGAAATATGGGCTTACCAGCATTGGAGCCTATGAAATCATTCTATTTATGTCTTGAAAAGACTTATTATCTTTAGGTGTCCATTCTAATTTGGCATCCTAATTGAGTATTACATTTAGGGACCTAACAATATCTACAAATCTTGATATAAATTTCCTTATGAAATTAATTTTACCAAAGAAAGATTTGAGCTCTTTTTTTCTATTTGGGAACATTATTTTTGAAATCCCCTAAATCCTATCTAGGTCAATGGTGATACCATATTTATTAATAATATGGCCTAGAATTTTGCCTTCGATAACATTAAATTTAATATTCTTTATGTTCAATGACACACCAAACTTTATGCATCTTTCAAAAATGGACTAAAAGTGGTCAATATGACTAGCTAGAAAATAATGAGATCATCCATGTATATGATTATGAACTTACCTATTAGTCTATATAATGCATGATCTATCACTTTCTGAAAATTAGATCTAATGTTAATCAACCTAAATGGTATTCACTTGTATGCATATGTTCCCCATTTTGTAGTAAATGATGTTTTCATTCTTTCCTTTGATTTTACTAGTACCTGATTATATCCAAAAAATCCATTTAAAAAGGACATCATTTTAGACACAATCATAGTTTGTATTACCTCATCAATGGAGGGAATAGGATAATTTTCCTTCTTATAATCTTTATTTATATTATTAAAGTTGACACAAAGTTTGATTAATTTGATCTTTTTTTTTATCAGAACTAGATTGGCTACCCAAGTTGAATTACTGATAGGAAAAAATATACTAGCACTTAGAAACTTCTCTAATTCCTTTGGATCAATGGTTCTAGTATAGGATTAACTAGACTTTGCCTTTACGTAAATGGTTTATGATCTAGATTGAGTGGAATTATATGGGTGAATAATTTAAGATTGAATATGCTTAAGTCATCATAGGTCAATGTAATTACATATTTATACCTGATAATCAATCTTTTAACCTTTTTCTTTTCATCTAGTGTGCAACTTAAGACAATATTAATAAAGTGTGCATTTATCTCATCACACCTACATTTTTTGAGATGAATTCAAATTCATTAACCTTGAGTTACCTCTGTAATTATGCTTCAATATCTATTTCAAAGGTCCTTTCCAAGGTGACCATACCTAATGGGAGATGATTATCTTTTAGTTGGATAACATCCTCTTCATCTAATTTATCATGGAAACTATGGTTTCTCTCCTCATCATAAATTATCTGAGACTTGAATTATCTTGAATTTGTCAAAAACTAAATGATCTATTGGTCATCATCGAACACTTGAAAAGTTTCAACATTATTTGGTGATGAAGGATAAGGTACAAATTCAATGAAGAACTTTTATGATTTTAACTCCTATAGGGGTGAAAATTTTGCTACTAAGGTGACTAGTGAATCTATAGATTCATTTTATTATCTTGGAATGGTCAATATGTTGAATGTAATAAATGATTCAATCATATCCCAAGTTCTATTTTTGTACTTATTTAAATATGATAATTTGTAGTGATATTTGTTTATGACCTAATTGATGATGATTTTAGAGTCTTCATATACCAAAAATTCCTTGACATTATTCCTAAAGGAAAATTGTAATATAAGAATAAGTTCCTAATATTTTGATCTGTTGTTGGTGTATGGGAATTAGATCTTGTATGCTGATAACAATTTCTTTCCATGTGGATTAACCAACTCAATACCAACACCTGATCCTTGTTTAGATATTGCTCCATCAAAATGGAGGGTCCATAATTAGTAAGTGCCCTAAATTTATCCCTACATTGCATTTTTCATATTAAATGTACAATTTCAAATAATAGGGGACTTATAACTTACTTCCTTAGTGGTGGTGTTATACTCAGTAATAGGATGCTTCATCTTTGGCTCTTGATCAATCCTGATCTAGTTAATAATGCCTCTCTAGGGGAGCCAAATATGTGAGAAGTCTATGCAAATATATCCATTTAAAGTTTTTAACCAATCTCTACTCAATAATAATCCATATCTTTATGGAATATCTACTAATAGTATGTTGATAGTTATTTGTACTCTAGGTTATGAGGTAACCTACATTCTTATATCAATAAGTTATCCCATAATAGGCACTATTATCTTATCCAAATATGATAAAATCCTCTTGAATGTATTTCGAGTCAACCCAAGCTTCTAAAAAATGGAATTTTACATTATTATTTTTGAAGCTCTACAATCTATAATATAATTGTGTATATTATTACCTAATGATTGAATAGTCAGTAAGAAAGGGGGAACCTCAAGATTGATTTTATATATAATGTTTGTATTGGTTGTTTTAGACTTTTTTTTTAATAAACTTACTTTATATGGACCTCCATACGAGCTCTTTCTTCCCTATGATTTGTGCTAGTTTGTGAAGGGTGATATTGGTCTTAATTTTCTTTATATCTTCAACAAAATATATATACTCTATTATATTCCTCTTTATGATGAGGTTGATCATTCCCCTTTCGAGGGGTGAGGATTATTATTAGCTTTGGTATTTGGAGGGAGGAGTAGAAGTGGTGAGAGGCTACATATTCCTTAGGTTATAATTGATCCTATTGAATTGTTGGAATGATTGTAATTCATTAGAGTTATCCTCCATAATATTATCATCTTCATTAAGGAAGGGAGGCTCATAGGTTTCAAATACCATAGCTAGACTTTAAGGATTAGATTCATGAGGGAGATATAGAGGATTCATCATTTGATGTTGTCTAATCATTTCTCTCTAAAATATATTAAAGGTTGCATAGAAACCTATATAGTCCAATTCTCCATGTTTTGATGTGTTGTGAACCTTGCACTGGTTGGGCAAATGTCTCCATGATATTGATTTTGGGAAACTGATTGGACTATTACTATTCTAAATTTTTTGTGGGTGTGTTGTATCTTATAAATGCATAATTCTAATTATAATTATGAATAGTGGTATTACTTATCCTTTTCTACGTATTCAAGAAAACATTGCTCATCTTTTAAACCATTATTTTTATAGAATCCAATTCAACTTTGGTAGAGTCAAAACCTTGAATAAATATTACATTGGTGTGAGTATGGTGTTGATTCTAGTAGTTTTTATAATGGCCATATCTATGTATTTGATTATTCAAAACCCCATAATTTTGATTTGTTATTTGTTGCATCATAGGAGGTAGTGTGTACAACTGATTCTAGTTGAATGTAGGGGCATTCTCATTAGCATGTGGAATTAGATTCAAATATTGGATTCCATCAGTAAATGTTTGGATTTCTAAATTTTTAGGAATGAGTTATGGATTAAGTTGATTATCGATATTCATAACTTCTTGGAATGATAAATCTAAATTATTGGTGGTCAAAGTTCCTCACATGAACACTACACTAATGGTATCTAGGTCATTCTTATATAACTCAAGCATCAAATACATGTCTAGATTGTATGTGATATTCAATTAAGTGTATATCTTCTATAATTTTTATTTGAAGGCCCATATTGAAGTGTTGGGTTCCCTCTTCATGATGGTGAAATGTCAATATACCATACTTGGATTAGTCACTTGTTTGAATTATGCTAGCAAAATATTTTGGGATTCATTCCATGAGGCAATAGAATTTTATTAAAAATTTAGATACCAGTCATAAGAAGAATCTTAAAGAGTAAACAATAAAATCTTACATGAAACTTCCTCATTGGTGGCATTTATTAACTAAGAGTAGATTTGAAAGATTTGATGTGTTCTTTTACCATCTTCTCATTTGAGGGGGAGAAGGTAGGAAAATAATTTTATGGATTCCTTGGTAGATCATGTTGGTCCCAAGGGATGGAAACAATATATTTGACTAACCAAGGTTGAGCCATAGGAAAATTGATAAGTGGGATGTTTATTATAGGGGAAGGTGTCTTAGCTTGGTGTATCTCAAGGATGATAGGTATGGGTCTAAGCCTCCTAAGATTTGATAATGATGAAACCAAAAGGATAGATTGGGACCTATACCTTATTAATATCCCATGTGTCTCTAGTGTAACTCTATGTAATGACTAACCTCTATTATTGAGAAAACACACAACTAGGCCCTCCTTCTAGTGCCAACTTTTTTCTATTCTTTTGATATGGGTTTTATGCACACCATATTAATTTTGAAAAAGGTAAACTCTAAAATTTTAGGATCTATATAGAACAAGTTTCCACTCTTGGGAATGAGTTGTAGGTATAAATTTAAATAAAATAGGTTATGGAATAATAGGTTGAGCTTGTAGGTTATTTAACCAAGTTTTGTTGACAGATGCATATAATCTAATAGAAAGTAATCACTAGGTGAGTTGAATGGGTGGAGAATTATTCTAAGGTGGGTAGATCTCAAAGAAAATAAAAAAGGGAAATAAAGGTAAGGTATAAAATAAGGTGACTTCTAAGACTATTCCTTTGGTGGACAAGTATCTCCAAGATTAGTATTTGTCATTTGTAGCTATTGCACACTCATAAACACACACAATTATAAGTATGGGATAATAAATATAGGATGCTCAATGATCTAAACTAAAGGTTACTCTCATTAGGGCTATTGTTGCACACCTTTATTTGATAGATTATAGTTTAGACAAAAAAAAATTATAGGGTAGTTATGACTCATGCCTATATGACTATACCAAAAGAGATACCTCTGCACACTATGGATTATCAATTCAAATTAAACTAACTTATTAAACTAATGAAATCCAATAATATTCAATTATTATTACATATATAAGAGCAATACTCATTAATTGAAATAATTAGATTCATATATAACATTAGCACACTTCAGAATTATTGAATTAATATAGACAAAGAAACTTAAACCTTCTTAACATAGAGAAGGAAGAAGAAATAACAAACACAATTTCATGATAATCAATATCTTTATCTCTTCTTGTATATTGATCCAAAACCTATAACCCTTAGAAAAGAGGATTTTACATTTATAAAAATAATTTGTGGGAGGATGTTGGAGTAAGCATTAAGACTAATTAGGAGATATTTATTTAGTTAATATATGCTAAATATTTTCATCACTATTTTATGTGTGCAAATATTCCATATCAATTAATCTTGGTTTCACACAACAAATTATCATCGCATGAAACCAACTCATTTTGCCTATTTACTAGGCACTCCCTATTATTCTCTTATTATGTTGGTGAGAGAGAGCTACAAATTTGTATTATTATTTTGATGAATAACGAGACTGGACTATGCATAATTATTATTGTGTGTCTCCATGATTATTTGGCTATGGTATTGGTATTGCAGGAGTGATTCTATAAAATTATGAGTTCATTTTGAACTCTGATATGAGCCTTAAAAGGTAAAGTTTTTTTTAGTGGCAAATCATTTTTAAATAAGGCACATTTATAATGTAAGATTGGAAAAAAACTTTAGTGTTGGACATCAATTTTAAGTGGTGTTTATTTTTATAAAGGATAATTTGTTAAAAAAAGGGGAGCCATTTTGTTTGGTGGTGAACATCACTTAGTGGGGTTATTATTCAAGTGGTGTATAATTATTAAAGAGGGGCATTATATAATTATTTTGACACACCTTCTCTCGCTATTCAAAGATGGAGGGTGAGGTCCAATCTTACAAGCGATGAGAACCCATCACAAAACACTTCCTTTTTGTGTGATTTGTACACAAGATGTATTTTCAATAGAGGTTGACGTCCCATTTTTAAGAGTGTTTATCATATTTTGTGCCACTTATACTTGTAGATGAATTTTCATTGGTAACTGATGTCCCTCTTGGATATTTTACACCATTATTAATTTTTCATGCCTTTGGGTATGGATTATTATGTGTTTGAACTCCTTAATTCATCCAACTACACCACCTAGAAAACCAAAATGATGCTACACTTATAGATGAAGAGATTGTGGATAGTTGTCCTTAGTGACTTTCATATTTTCATAGATGAGGAAAATATTGTATGGTTTGAATCCTTGTAAATAGAGGCACTTTTGTTTATTTTCCTTCATGTTTTTGAGAGTTTATAAACTCATATTAACCATTCCACATCACCCAAAGAAGCCGAGGACATTATTTTTGTATATTTTAATGAGGTCACTTAAACTCCACATATTCCTCCTTCTTATCCTTCCTCTTAGAGTGAGTATTCTTTTATTCATGAAATTGTTTCTCCATGGTCTTATCCTATTTTTAAGGATGAGTTTATTGAAAGTGATTTGCATGATGAATGTTTGGTATCTTCATCTTCTCCTATTAGTTTTTGTCCTCTTTACATTATTAGTGAGGACATATTTTTTAAGTATGAGACACTTATATCACCTCTTATTACTAATAATGATGTAGATTTAATGATTGGTGGTCACTTGGATGAGGTACCTTCACCTCCTTCACCTACTAATACACATTTTGATACAGTGGTTGTTGATGTTATTTTTGATTTTGGTATGACTCATGATAGTACCCTAGTAAGTCATAAGTAACCCATTAGTTATATGGCCTCTTTCTTTTCACTTCAAGAAGAAAATATGAAACTTTTGATGTAGAATTCTCTTATATTATCCTTGATTCATGGAAAGGATGCCCTCATTTATTATATATAGAATAAAATAGTTGACACACAACATAAGTCTAAAATTCCATCATGTATTAAATCTAGTACGCATCCACTTGATTCACTTTTATATTGATATTTAACAAGTTCTAAGAAGCCCATTATTGTTGCTACTTCTCTTATTATAGATGATACTTTTGGGCCTACTATTATTTAACCCTCTACACATCCCACTTTAGTTCCACTTGCATATATTTGTACTTATTTTGAGATGTATAATTTTAGTTTTGGCTCTCGCATGATTCATTTCATGGGGCACACTACTAGACTTTCTGGCATTAGGAAGCATCTATAGGGTATTTCTAGCCCTATTCATCCTATTACATAGATTACTCAACATGGAATTATTTTTTTAGCAGGTGTTTCATCTTCAAAAGGATCATATGGTGATAGAGCTCCTTCCTTTTTTCACTCTACTCTTTGTGAGTATTATGAGCTACCTATGGGCTCTTATTCACCTTCACTTGGGCTTGAGAAACCTGAGATTATAGTGGTCAGACATGATCTACCTAACACTTCTTTGGATGTTACTCACATTCTTTTATCATGGAATTTTCACCCACACATATATAGACATCTTCATCCACCATTCATGTTTATTTTGGGTGGATTTATGATCTTTCTTGGTGGTGTAAGAAGCATTCTTGGTGAGGATACTACAAACATCATTCCTCCATTATTTATCTTCTTTGACTACACATTGCTCCTCCTACCTATTGATGTTCCTTGCTATTTGAGCTCCTTGATTAGGCATATGTGTTTTTTTCAATCATACATCTCTCATTACATAGATGATGTATTCCACATATTGATTATATTGTGGATTTTTTTCATCATTTGGTGATACTATTTTAGGATGGGAATTTTATTTGTAGTCACACTAAGATTCATGGACATTTTTTCTTCATGTGTGTGATCCATGATTGAGAAATTTCTTCTCCAGTTACATGAATATCCCATCATCACTAGGGACATCATTATTGATAGATCTCATATATGTATATGATTATTGATAGTTTCCTTCAAATGTTTTGGTAGAGCTTGTTCTCATTCTAGAACATAGCTAATCTAGTGTAGCCCAATGTTAGCATTTCAATGTTTTCATAGTGGGATTTACCCACTCATTCAGATGTTTTTTTGAGTCACTACACCCATTTTAGTAGTATGCAGACATACTACTTTATGTATTATTCTCATTATTAATACACCATGTTTTATTTTAGAGGTAGTTGATTGAGTGCATATTTTTTTTGATGGGATTTATTCAATCGAGTGTACCTAATACAAGTTTGTGTTCAGTTTTTGAGTCATGCTTCTTGGGATGCCTTTCAACATATGTTATCTTCATCACTCTCACTATGGCTCTACTAGGTTTTGGGTACCTTACAGTGATACCTTTGATCCTTAGTAACTCTTTTTTATAGTTTAGTGATCAATGTTTTTATAGACTGAGCCTCATATATATTATTACTTCCTATTTTACTCAGTGGTTATAATGACTTGACATCCATATACTTTGGTAATATGGATTGGTTACCATAGGGACACTTTGTATTTCACTATGACTTGTATATAGGTACCTAATCAAGCCTTATTTTTGGGACCCATTCATTCTCTTTGATTTATCTTTTATTACTCACTATTTTGTGATTAAGGGAGGGTGTTGGAGTAAGAATGAAGCTTAATTAGGAGTTGGTTATTTATTTGATATATGTTGAGTATTTACATTACTATTTTTTCATGAAAATATTCCATATCAACTAATCTTGGTTTCATGTAACAAATTGTCATTGTATGAAACCAACTCATTTTATCTATTTACTAAGAACTCCTTATTCTTCTCCTATCATGATGTCGAGAGAGAGCTATGGATTTATATTATTCTTTTGAGGAATAATGAGACTAGATTGTGCATAATTATTATTATGTGTCTCCATGATTATTTGGCTATGGCAATGATGTTGTAGGAGTGATTCTATGGAGTTATGAGTTCATTCTAAACTATAAAATAAGGGTCACCTCATCTTCCAAGTATAAAAAACTTTCATTACATATTGAATGACTACATCATAAGTCTTAGTTGTATGTTATAATTTATAGGTACCTTAGACATGAAATAAGTGCATGTTGGAAAAAAAAATGTTTAATTACATTATATACATAGCAAAATTTGATTATTTATTTGTAATCTAAATTGGCTCTTACTTAACACTTTTTAAAATTATTGTTAGAACTATAGTTTTAATTATTGTTGTAGACATGGTAACTAGAGATGTGCTTGGGGATGTACACATTTATTGGATTACAATTGTAGTTTTATATGAACTACAAGGTGGTGTTGATTTAATTATTGAGCTAGAAGGGACTAAAGTTGTTGGAAATGATATAAATGGAGTTGTAGGTGGGGTATGAAAAATGGAAATGGCATGTGGAATTGATACTATTTTATTATTTATGTCTAAATCTTGATAATGTTTATATTATTTAGCGTGATACATGTGAATTAAGTTCATATTAAGGAGATGAGGACTAGTTACCTTGACTGTTCATTCTATCAACATTACATTATCTATCTTGGTGGCTCAGAAGTTAACCCATAAGAATTTTACATCTATTGCCTTCTTCATTTCAATGCTAAGGTTTAATTTAATGTCATATATGATCAATCATTATAAACTCTATTTGAAACCATATGAGACTTATTGAATTTTTTGATAAAAAATGGTATGAGGTACTAGCTTCCCCATGTTATCTCAAGCTACAATCAATTCAATTTCATCAAAAATTTGAGCTACTTACTTTTCATGTTCTACAAGCTTATTCACCAAGGCTTCCTAAGTAGACACCCAATCTTGGGCATCATAGGTTTTGATGACTGTTAAATGCAATGAATTAGTTATCTCCAATATGGTAATTAGATATAAGTAGCTGAATGCCTTATTAGGGATGTAAAATACCAAGAAATTCATTTTATTTTCATCTTATCTAATAATATTAAATAATTTTGTTATTGAATTTACATATGGAGCCAACTTGACTCTTAAATAATGAATTGTATCCAAAATTACAAATATCCTTAGTGTTGCATTCTATACATCATGTTTTATAGTAGAGGGAACTCATATAACCTACTATTACTCCCTAAGAGTTTCCAACACTTCTTATAGCTATTTTTGGGCTAGATCTATTCCCTCATGGATGGGTAATATTTATTTAATATGGGTATCCATATATGAATTATGTTCCTCGATGTATGTGGACCATTCTTCCTATCCTACCTTTTTCAAATAGAATAAATTTATTCTATTTCCTTAAGAATCAATCCTCTTCTAGTTTTATCCTCAATTTTTCTTTTCTTGACCCTATGCACCAAGGTTGTGGCTTTGTCAAAAAGTGAGATAACAGTGGGAAGCTTGGTTATCTTCATATTGGGCATCTTAGAAGCTAAAGATACTAAATCCTTGGCCTAGTCTATAAGAGTGATATTTGATGGATCTGATGGTTGAGATTTTATTTGTGTATATTCCTCAGGTTTAGGTTCAAGCTCAGTGGATGGTTTATGCATTGAGGGCCAGATTATTTTAGACTATTATATGTTCCCAAATTGTGGCATGGGGTGCACAACATAGAGAAGTTTCCTTTTTTGGGCCCTTGTAATCATTACTAATACTGTGGAAGAAACAATTCTTGAAGATGGTAATGGTGAACCCAACTATGTAGAAGTAGTTATTTGATTGATGGGTTGGTTGGTGGGAGTGGTAGTACAGGTGGATGGGATGGTGAGAATAATGGTTAAAGGGATAAGGAATAAAATATTAGATAATTCAAGGGTGAGATTGCATGGAAAATTGTTGAAGAAGTATAAGTGGTAATTAGAAGTGTAGAGGTGGGAGAAATGAAAACAATACCAAAAAAGAGTGATTAAACAAAAATGAAAGGGGATTAAACTATAAAAGTCATGATATAAGCAACGAATAATGACATTAGAGAATAAATTACTAGGGGGTCAGTAAAGAAAGCACCCTTACTAGATTGATCTTCACTAAAGGGTGACTTTGATTTTAGTAAACAAGCTCAAGACCTTGGCTTGATGTAGCTCTTCCTCATCCTCCTCTTGTCTTGGATCACCTTCAATTAAAGGTTATGTCTCTCTACCAGTTACTTCTATAGATGGGGTCTGAGGTCTCTTCCCCCCTTAGTCTCCTTTGATAGCACAATGCCATTTTCTCAACTTGTGGAGCAGTCACTTGTTGGTTAAAAAGGAGGAGAGTCATATGAGATGTTAAGGCTCTTAAAGCCACCATAACAGGTGTAATTTCTTCTTCATCATAAGTATCAAAGAAAATAACCTCCACCTCTTCCATAATGGTTTTTCCTTTTCTTGTTATTCATGTTATTCAACCAAGGTTATTCATGTTATTCAACCAATGATTTTACCCATGCCAATTGCTCTTGCTCTTGTTATTATTATTTAGCCACTAATAAATGTTTGAGACCTTGACCTTGGTCTGCTAGATATTGGTAAGGCTTGCTACCTTAGAAATCTGAGGATATCCATTCCCCTATTAGTGGGATCCTAAATTTATCT
The DNA here is from genome assembly GCA_037957365.1 of Torreya grandis. NCBI lineage: Eukaryota > Viridiplantae > Streptophyta > Pinopsida > Cupressales > Taxaceae > Torreya > Torreya grandis. The sequence continues at coordinate 162,212 of JARHVA010003908.1, forward strand.
TGATTGAGTATAAGGAGGGATTAAATTATATCACCCTCAATAATAATTATTTTCTTAACCCTAATACCATTGCTCTTTCTTTTACTTCCTCATCATCCTTATCATTTAGGAATAGGAAGTCATTTTCAAATGACTAATATTTGTATGGGATTCCAAGGATGTGAATCTTTTGTTGTATGCTCCTATAAGGTTACCAATCCCAATGGGGTAGAGTATCCAATGCATAGTCTCTCCTTGCATTTTTAGCTTCCCTGAAATGCCTCTTAAATGTATACTATATTGTTATAATAGTGATATGGGAGCTAAATAAAGTGCCTTTCTTGTACTTTGTCAAATATTCATCTATACCATTCCATATTTGGAAGTCAATCTCATGTTTGATCACTTTTTAAGGAAGAAACCTGGGAATATGAAGAGGGTCCACCTTATGAACAAAAACCATGATGACTATGTAATCATTATAGATTTAATAGTCACCCAAATTTGTGAGTGTTTTGGCAATGCTACTTAAAATCTTGGCCAAAGGGTGGTCATGAATGACCATCCAAACTTGGGGATAGAGGTTCTCTATAATTTTGACAATATTATTTATATAGGCATTTATGTGAATGAAATAATAAAAGTCACATATTATTTTATTGATAAAATTAGGTTTGTGACTCTAAAGAACCCCATTAAGACTATACATTATTCCCGTGATTTCATCTAGTAGGTGCGACATCATATAAAAAATTTCCCCTTGGGACCTCTTGTCCTTGTGTATATTTTTTTCATGTAGATAGGCACTAATGACCTCCCCCAATGCATAGGTACACTCTGAAGTAATGAGTATGTCTATAAGGGATACAAGTAGTTGAAGAGTCAGGTAAAAAATGCCATGCCTATGTGAATCACCATTAAGAATAATATGAAAGGGAATATATTCTTGGTATGTTATTTGATAGTGAATGTCTCATAGAAGATAAGCCACATCCCTAATGCTCTCTCCACATTGTTTTTTTTCTTCCAAGTGACTATAGTATGTAAGTCAAATGAAACATATAGAATAGGGAAACTTAAATACCTCATGAATGCATCTATAGATATGTATGACATAACTATGTTATTATCACGATAGTGTATATAGCCACTATCTATAATTATACCTTCCAAGAACAAGCCTTGTAATAAGTTGATGTATGACATGACTTAGTATTTGGTCACTATGTAGTGAAGTGCCTATCATTTAAAGGGTAGAAGGTCAGTTGTAAGTTGTTTTTCCTTAGTAAAGATGTCCTCTTCCAGTTTGAATGTATCAATGTTCTTTATGACCTCCCATAGAGATGAGTAACTGGTATGGAGGCCATCAAACATAGTTGCATCAAAAACCATGTCTAAGCATTTAGTGGAGTCCTTAATGGAAAACTTAGATGGTGCTAAGGTTGCCTTGTATAACCTATATAAGAATTCCATTTATACTAATTAATGATAGTTAAATTAAATATTTTAAAAATGGTAGTGTAAAAATTGAATTACATGAGTTACAAGTCATTATGGTTACAACTAGGGCTTCTAAGATTGTATAAGGCTATATTCACTCGAGATCTTGAAAATAAAATGGGGTGACATTGATTTACAACTTGATTTTATAGCCTTATACATTAATTTAAATTTTTGTGCCATTAATTTCCAATGTCTATGATCTCTTCACCCTTATTCAATTTGAATTTAACCACCTAGTCCTAGTGTACATGCCACATAGGATGCTTGATCATTTGGGGTACTATAATTTTGATTTTTCATTATAAAATTTATAACTATATGGTTTATTTAGGGGAGTTTAGATATAATTTTTTGGGAATATGTTACAATATATGAAATAAGTTGTCATTTATGTTCTTCTGTGTTAACTTTGTTATTATTCATATTGAGTTCTTGAAGCCCTAATTGAGGAACCTAGTGAAAAGGTATAAGTATAATAACATGATGAGTTAAAACATATGAGACTAGTGTGAGAAAGAGTGGTAGTGTAAAATCATTTTCTTATGTTTTATGACATTATTATGAAGTGTTAATAATAGTTCAAGTGGTTTTAAGGCATGATCATAGTCCAAATCTGACTAGTAATATAAGGCCTAAGCACACAAAGTGACCCATAGTGGCCTATGAAAGTATAAAATTAATTTTAAAAAATGGAAAATATCATGATATAATTTAAATTGGTGTGAGGAATTGTGATAATCATGTTTACAAAGTTTGAAGTCAATACCTAAAGGAGAAGGCAAGAAATTTGGTAGTAAGGTTGACTATGTGCACAAAAAAGGGTGTTATAGACCTGAGAAGAAGTTTATCATGCTCATTTCTATGTGAAACCTTTACATTAGATACTGGTCACTTAATGGTATTTAGGTAATGTCCCTATTTTAAATTTGTTGGCATTGATTTTGGAGTTGAGGGGTAATCCTTTATGAATTATTGCTAAGAAGGTAAGGTAGTCAAAACCCTCTCAAAGCCCTTATAAAGACCTGATATGAAATATATAATAGTTTATAGATCAAAATGGTCTAATTGACCTAGTTTTGTGTTTTTAACATGTAAATGACTCTTCAAGTTTCCTTCAAGTGGTTTTTTTTTGTCTTGATAGTGAGTATAAGCTATAGGAAAACCCTTATTTTTAGGGGTTTTAATGATACTGGCAGAGTTAACCAAGTCAAAGCATGAAAGTGGATGGAGGATGATTTTAAATACTTATAATTTATTCCCATTAAATTTTATAAGTATGTTTATAATTAAAAATGTGTAAAATTAGTCATGGAGGTTAGCATATCACTAAACTGGCTGAATGAGCAGAACAATGAGAAAACTAGCCAAGAATGATATTAGGGATTGGTTGTAGAGGACTAAGGATGGATCCTAAGGAATGGAATAATTATTAAATACCTATAAATACTATCTGATTTTTCTATAATTTTTGGTTATTCCCAAACCTATGAAAAAAGTTGTCATCAAAATGGTCTGTCTAGCACATTCAAGTTTATGTAGAGTGACATAGTGAGATTGGTCTATAAGACCAATATCGATATATGACTATGAAATATAAATTTACATAGATAATATAAGTATTATAAAGGTTAAAAAAATTAATTATAAGATCATATAATTGTTTTCATAGGTGTTCCATAAGTTGATTTACTGTACTATTTTTTTGACCCTATAAGCAACTTTTGTGTATGTGTGAAAAAGATTCTCTTGGATCATTTTTAACTAATATGAATGATAAAAATACATTAAATGTGTTTTAATTTAATAATATGATAATTTTAATTCATTTTTTCATTGTATCTCACTATTTGAATCTGGGGAATCAAATGATTTTGATTATGTATTGACAATGTCTGGTGTTTCTGAGTAAGCTATCTACATGAATGTTCTTGAGAAATTTTAGCCTATGATATGGAGACAAAATAATTTTTATAAGTCTTTAATATCCAATTCATATTATTTTATTCATGATTTATCTAGGAAATTTTTTTATTTGGCTCAAATTTGTAAGATAGACTGGTAGTGAGAAGGCCTAAAAGGCAAGTAGGCCTAATTGATGGGTTCAAATTGTGAAATAGGAAAAATTGAGTTGGGGAACCAAGTTTAAATTATTATGGGTATATTTGAGGCATATTTTAAGTTTTTAATCCATTTTTTAAGATAATAAGTTTTCTTAAGGTTCATAATGGTAACATGTGGATATGGCAGACCTAATTACATTAGGTCTCCTTTAGGCCTAATTATAGATTTGGTCCTTATGGACTATGATTGACTTATGAAATATTTGTTTGAAATTTTAAAATTATATTTTTATCTATTAAAAATTTATTTCATGTATGGAAAGGTTCGTGTCTGACTAAGATGGGTAAGATCAAGGGTCAAGTACTTAAGAATGCTTAATACACCTAAATTGACTAGTTGAGATATTGAGCTATTAAATGAAGGATATAGTGTTTTGGAGAATAGGTTAAGATCTTTAAGATAATAAATAATATTATAAAAAAATTCCATTAGTATATAAATATCTTTATATATGTGTTGAGCAAGGTCATTTTACCTATTTCTACCAAAGAGAGGGTTATTTGAGCGAGAAAGCTTAAGAGGTTGTTTGAGTAAGATAGAAGGGTAAAGAGTGAAAAATAAGGTTGTCATATAAATTTGAGATATAAACAAGGATTATAAGGTGATAAAATATCATAGGTGACTTAGTTTTTGATAAGCTACATAGGGGGTTGAAGCCTCCTTGCAAGATTGAGCTTGTAGAAGACTAATTAAATTGGTGCTTATCTAGATAAGGGTTGAAGCTCCTTGTGAAGTATGTGATTCAATAAAATTTATATATTGACATTATATAACTATATTACATGTTCATGGTTCATTGTGTTTATTCCCCAATAGTGTTTTTCACATATATTTTGTGTTCTCTCATGATGTGCTTGTGTAACTGTTTGATTATGTATTAATGTTTTATGGGAAATGAATGCTTAAAGAAATGATGAATGGAATTGAATAGTTATTATCAAGCAACTAATTCACCCCCCTCCTCTCACTAGATATTTATAACAGTTTGTATTAGATCTTAGACCCTTGATAAGACCTAATAGTCTAAGGGAGATCTCTTGAGCACATATATGGATCTCAACAATGAAAGTGCTTTATATGACTATAATGAGAACCTACCCATAATTAGTGAAATAATTTTTGAATTTTGTTTGAAATAGAAGGATAAAATATAAGAATGGACTCAACTAAGAATGAAATTAAAAAACATAGAGGCATAAATTGAGTAAGTTTCTATCAAGATAATGGCTTATCAAAGGTATGAATAAAGTACATGAAAGCTTAATAGTATTTTGGATAGTCAAATATCCTTCTATAACATGAGAGGTCTTGGCTTCAGAGAAGAACAAAAGGAGTTAAATAAATGCTAGGCTCCAATAGAGACTAATTAGTCAAGGAGTGATGAAATTAGTAGAATGAAGACCTATATAAAAGCAACCAAACTTGAAGATAATATCATCATCAAGTCAAGAAGGTCCCTAATCAATAAATTCACATAAAAGGTAATAATGTTTCAAATTATGTTCATCAAAAGAAAAACAAGGTGAAATAACCATAGTATGTGAACTTCTTCATTGGTCATTATTTCTTTTGTGGTATATTTAGCCATAAAGCTATTAACTGTAGTTTGAAAAGTATAATTATTTTTTATAGTTATAACAAAAGAGGACACATTACAAGAGAGTGTAAGATAAATTTTATTATGAAAACTAGTCATATTGAGAGATTATAGAATCATGACACTAAATAATGTATCAATAAAGTATACCTTATAGAAAACAAGTATAAAGATAGAGGAGAATAAACTATGATACCGCAAACTACCTTTCACACTTGAAATGAATGTTTTAAATGGTATATAGATAGTGGTTCTTTAGGTCACATGATAAGAGATAAAATCAAGTTCATTAAGTTAAATAATAATTCCATTGGGTTAGTAAGGTTTAGGGATAGTACATTTTCTAACATATTTAGGAGAGGTGATTTAAGATTTGACAAGGGGAAGGCCAAAATAAAAAATGTTTTATATGTGGATGGATTGAAACACAACTTGTTGAGTGTGAGTGAAATAATCACCCAAGGACACACTATAACATTTCATGAAAATGGATGTGAAATTAGGAGAGAAAAATAAGGAATATTTATTTCTAAATCCAAGAGAACTAATAATAGTCTCTATGTAGTAAATGAGATCACAAAAGAGAAATGCTTCATAAGCAAGGTAGATGAGATTTTGTTATGGCATAGGAGGTTAGGTCATATGAACTTTGATAATATTGTAAAGATCATCTCTAAGGGATCTGTGAAGAATATTCCCAAAATCTCTAAACTTATAGATGCTCTTTGAAAGGCATGTCAACATGGTAAGAAAACTAGGAGAAGATTCAAGTCTAAAGAATATTCCACTACTATACCTTTATAACTAATTCATAATAATCTATGTGGACCTATGAGTATTCAAATTATTCAAGGATATTGTTACTTCATGTTTCTTTTAGATGATTTCACAAGAATGACTTGGTTAGCATTATTAAAAGAGAAGTCAAAAGCTCTAGGAAAATTCAAAATTTTCAAAGATTTGGTTGAAACTGAAATTAATGTGAAGATCAAGTGTCTTAGGTCTAACAAAGGAGGAGATTTATGGTCAAATTATTTTGATGAATTTTTTGAGGTAAATGAAATAATAAGATAGTTCTCAACTACCAGAACACCTCAAAAAAGTGGGGTGATTGAGAGAAAGAAAATAGCTATCCAAGATATGGAAAGGAAAATGTTGAATGAGTCCAATTTATTTGATATTTATTAGAGAGAAGATGTGAATATTATTGTTTAATCTTTACACATAGATTAGATTAGGATTAATAGTGACAAGACTCCATATGAATTATGGAATGGAAACCTGTAAATGTTGAACATTTTAAAGTTTTTAGAAGCAAGAGAGATGTTGAGGAATTAGTCATGTTTGAATCAAGATCTGATGAAGGTTTATTCTTAGGATATTCATCATTAAGTGCTTCCTATATATGTTATAATAAAAGGTTACAAAATATAGTGGATAGCACAAATGTTAAGTTTGATGAGATAGAATCCATATACTTAGTCAACGAATGATGAAGGAGAAGTAGATATAGATGAGGATGAAGAAGATAGTGAGGAAAGAAAGGACTCAAAAGGTAATTCTAGGAAAATTCAAAAAGACCATCCTAAATCTTAGATCATTGGAAAAAATGTATAGGTACACAAACAAGGAGAAAAATGGTAAGTGATTCTAATAAAGAAAATACTATCCTATTAAAAATTGAGCCTAAAAAATATATAGAAGCAAGTGAAGATAATTTTTGGTTAGAGGCAATGCATGAGGAGCTAAATCAAATTGAGAAGAATGAAACTTAGGATTTATTACCTATAATTAAGTACTAAAACATCATTAGTATAAAATGGGTTTTTAGGAAAAAATTGAGTGAGATTGGAAAGGTAACTACAAACAAATATAGACTTGTATACAAAGGATATGATCAAGTATAAGGAGTGGAATTTTATGAAACCTTTGCTTATGTAGCAAGGTTAGAATCCATTAAGATGTTTATTACCTATGAAGGTTTTAAAATATACTCTATGGATGTTAAGTAAACTTTCCTAAATGGGAATTTGGAAGAGAAGGTATATAATGAAAAACCTAAGGGTTTCCTATTGATTGATATCCAAGATTATGTTTCCAAGTTAAAGAAGTCCCTTTATGGTTTAAAACAAGTCCCTATAGGTTGGTATGATAGACTTGATAAGTATCTTTTTAACCAAGGGTTGAAGAGATAAGTTACAAATATCAACCTCTATGCCAAAAAAGAAAATGATCATCAATTGATAGTTGTAGTTCAAAGGTGACCAAGGCCTTTACAAAGGTGATGAAGTCAAAATTTGAAATGTCTATGCTTGGAGAACTATCCTTCTTTCTTGGTCTTTGAATTTATTAAACAAAAAAGTTATGTTTATTTTACAAGTCAAGTATATAAAAGATATGTTAAATAAGTTAGAAATGGAAGATTGTAAGGATATAATTACACCTATGGTTATAGGATGTAATCTAAGAAAGTAAGATGAATCCTCAAGAATTAATTAGAAGAAGTATAGATCCATGATTGGGAGTTTGTTGTATACTACTACATCTAGGCTAGATATCATGCAAGCAGTAGGTCTTGTAGGAAGATTCCAAGAAGACCCTAAGTAAATCCACCTAGAAGCAGTAAAAATGATACTTATGTATCTAAAAGGGACTTTGGAATATGGTTTATGGTACCCAAGGAGTAAGAAGTTTGTTCTAGTATTCTATACATATGTATATTAGGCTAGGATTATAGATGATAGAAAAAACAATAGTGGAGGATCATTCTTCTTAGGTAAGTGTTGAGTCTCATGGTTAAGAAATAAACAACCTTCATTAGAATTATCTACTTGTGAAGCTAAGTATATTGCAGCAAACTCATGTTTTACTCAAGTATTATGGATGAAACAACCTTTAGACACCATAAGGTGGAGTTTGTTGGACCTATTCCTATTCTTTATGATAATAATAGTGTCATTAGTGTTTAAAATTATCCTATCATACATTCAAGGTCCAAACATATTCCTATCAAGTATCACTTCTCAAGAGAGTAGGTGAATGAACAAAGCATTAAACTTGAATTTGTATCTACCAAAGATTAGATTGCAGATATCTTGACTAAGCCTATTCCAAAGGATACTTTTAAACATTTGAGATAAGAATTAGGTTTGATTCTTATTACTATAAACCACTTATAAAAACAAAGTTCTTAGGGGAGCTAATAAGAAGGTATTTTAGATCTAAAAATAGAAAAGGAATGCACAATATGTGAGGTCAAAAGGGGAGTCCTGCCAATCTATCAAGAATAAGAAGTCTAAGATATGAAAAAATAAAGGGGTACTTTTTTATATAATATTTCATATTGAATTGGTATTTTAGGCAAGTCATTTTTCATTAATGTCAAAGGGGGAGATTGATCTACATTAAGAAGATATTTCCTAATAAGAGAAGTCTCTATGATTAGATTCCATCCATGAGTTATTTCCATCAATTAAAAATGGGGAGATTATTGAGAATATATTAAAATATATGCATGAAGTTTTCATTCATGTCCTTTTATGTTAACTTTATTGTTCTTGATGCTAAGTTCTTGAAGGCTTAATTAAGGAACCTAGTGAAATGACATAGGTCTAGTAGCATGATGAGTTGAGACATATGAGACCTATGTGAGCAAGGGTGGAAATGTGATATAATGTTATGATTTTTTAAGACATTATTATGAATTTTTTATAATATTTCAAGTGTTTTAAAAGCATGATCATAGTCGAAATATGACTAGTAGTATAAGGCTTAAGTACACAAAGTGACCCATAATAGCGTAAACAAGGGTCAAATTCATTTACAAAGATGTAAAATATAATTATATAATTAAAAATGGTATGAGTAATTTTTATAAGAATTTTTACCAATTTTTAAGTCAATACATGAATAAGAAAGCAATAAATTTGGTAGTAAGGTTGACTATGTGCACAAAAAAGGGTATTGAAGACCCGAGAAGTTTCTAACGCTCATTGGAATGTGAAAAATTTGAATGAGATAATGAAAAATTCATGGTAGTTTTGGGATGTCCTTATATTTAATTTCATATCATTTTTTTTGGATTTGAGGGGAAATTCTTTATGAATGATTGCTAAGAAGGTAAGGTAGTCAAAACCTTCTCAAAACCCTTTCAAATACCCAATAGGAAAGATTTAATAGGTTATGGATTATAATGGCATATTTGAAATAATTTTGTTTTTGGAACATGTAAAGGTCTCTTAAAATATCCCTCAAGTGGTTTTTTTTTGTCTTGATAGTGAGTAGAAGCTACAAGAAAATCCTTGTTTTCAAGGTTTTTAATGTTACAGGTAGAGTTGATGAAGTAAAAGCATGAAAGTGGATAGTGGATGATGTGAAGTAATTATAATTTATTAAAATTAAATTTTATAATCATTTTTATTACCAAAAATTTCTAAAATTAGTAATGGAAGTTAGGCTATTGCTAAATTTGCCTAATGAGCAGAATAATGAGAAAAATGGGCAAAAATGAGAATGAGATTAGGGATTAGTTTTAGAGGACTAAGGATGGATAATAGGGAATGGGGTAATTATTAAATAAATATCCATAATATCCCCTTTTTATATAAGTTTTTATGATTCCCACACCTCTACAAAAAGTTATCATCAAACTAGTCTGTCTAGCACAATGACGTCTGTAAAGAGTGACATAGTGAGATTGGTCTATAAAACCAATATTTATATATGACCATGAAATATATATTTTCATATATTATAAAATTTTATAAATGTTCACCAAAATCAATTATAATATCATATAAGTTTTCCCACATGTGTTTTATATGTTGATTTTTTGACTATGTTTTTGACCCTACAAGCAACTTTCTGTGTGTGTGAAAATGTTGTTCCTGGGTCATTTTTCACTAATATTAACTATTAAAATACATTTAAGGTGATAAAATTACTAATATTATCATTTTAATTCATTTTTTAATTGTAAGTCCCTTTTCAAGTCTGGAGAGTCAAATGATTTTGACTATGTATTGATAGTGTTTGGTGTTTCTAAATAAGCTATCTACATGAATGTTCTTGAGGCCTTTTGGCATGTGTGATGGAGAACAAATAATTTTTTTAAGTTTTTAAATATTTAATATATTATTAATATTATTTTATTCATGATTTATGTGGTAAAATTTTGTATTTGGCTCAAATTTCAAGACAGACTTTTGGCAGTGAGAAAGCCTAAAAGGCAAGTAGGCCTAATTGATGGGTTCAAAGTGTGAAATAGGAAAAATGAAGTTGGGGAACCAAGTTTAAATTATAAATGGTATATTTTAGGAATTTATAATTTTTTTAATCCATTGGTTAATATAATAATTTTTATTAAGGGTTAGAATGGGAATGTGTGGATAGGACAAATTTAATTGCATTAGGTCTCCATTAGGCCTAATTGTAGATTTGGTCCTTATGGACTATGAACGAATTATGAAATATTTTTTTCACCTTTGAAAAGTGTATGGTGATATATTCAAAATTTATTTCATTTATGTAAAGGTTCATGTCTGACTAATATTGTTGAGAGCAAGGGTCAAGTACTTAAGAAGGCTTAATAGGCCTAAATTGACTAGTTTAGATATTGGGCTATTAAGTGAAGGATACAATGTTTCGTAAAATAGGTTAATAGATTTAACATCAAAAATAATATGATAAAAAACGTTCCATGATTATATAAATAATTTTATAGGTGTTTATCAAGGTCATTTGACCTAATTTTGCCAAAGAGAGGGCTATTTAAACGAGAAAGCTTAAGAGGTTGTTTGAGTAAGATTGAAGGGTAAAGAGTGAAAAATAAGGTTATCATATAAAATTTAGTTATAAAAATGTATTATAAGGTGATAATATAGCATATGTGACTTATTTTTTTTATTATACCTAGGGTTTGATGTCTCCTTGCAAGATAGAGCTTGCATAAACTAGTTAAGTTGGTGTTTATCTAGATAGGGGTTCAAGCTCCTTATGAAGTAGGTGCTTCAATATAATTTGGATCTTGAAATTATATGATTGTATTACATGTTCATTATTCAATGTGTTTTATTAGCTAATTGTTTTTCCCACATATCTTTTGTGTTCTCTCATGATGTGCTTGTGTAACTGTTTGCTTATGCATTGATCTTTTATGGGAAATGAGTACTTCATGAAATAATGAATATAATTGAATATTTATTTTTTAAAAAATAATTAACACCCCTATGAATAGATACTTATAACATATATTTGGGCCTAATATTATGATATGGTGGGCCTATTATTATGTGTTAAAGATCTCGAATAGTAAACTACTCTTTGGAGATATTTGTTCAGAAACATTTTATGAAAGCTATCAAAGGAAAAGTTTGTGAGGAATAAGTAATATTTATAAATATTATTTCTTAGGAAGAAATCACTAAAAAGAGAGGATCCAAAAAAAATCATTCTGAATGAAATCTATTGAATATAAAGTATTGTAAAAACCAAAAACTTCCAAATATTAAAGTTTTAAAGACAAATTTATCAAAGACTAAGCTGATAAAGAGAGGCTCTAAAAAATAACCTTATGAATGAAAGATGTCAAAAATAAATTTTCCAAAAATGAAAACCTTTTGAAGACCAAAGTTCTAAAGAGAAATGTTTTTAATACTTATTCCCAAATACTAAGTTTTTGATTGAAATAAATGATCCAAAGAAACGTTCTCAAAGAAAAGTTCTTGAATACCAAAGTTTATGATCAAGAGTCTCCCAAATGAGAGAGTACAAATAAGACAATATAAATACCTATCATACATTTAAATTCTTCCCAAATTTCCATTAATAGATTAGTTTCAATAAGTCCTTTAAAATAGAAAATAGGTGCATCAAAACATTACTCAATGTCTAAAATATTAACCTCATTTAGATAATAAGACACATACACACCCAAATAATATATAATTCATCTAAAAACAAGGGGGCCCCACTTTTAAAGGAAAAAAAAAACATATTAGGTTGTGTTGAATACAACACATACAATAAGAAGTAATGGATGTGTAAGGAAACATGCCAAAATAATTTGTTTTGAAGATGTTACCTTAGAAGAAACAAAGATCATTTTGATGGTATGAGATCACAAGCCTTAATACTTTAAATTCTAAAATAAGCACTGGAATTTAATATAGTTTTGAAAATTAATGAGGAAAGGTTGTGTATACACGTAATATTTATAAACTTTTATCAATAATGATGTTTTACATCTTTTAGGAACCCATCAAGACTCAATCTCTCTGAGTGCATGCCTTAAAGGGTGAATTGGGAGAGGGGTAGGAATACCACTAGTGATTCATAGGATTTTTGTCCCTTATTTCCACTTATTACCAATCCAACCAACTCCTAAAAACCATTCCTTAAGTTATTAATCCTCTTTTGCATACTCCCCCAGTATTTTCCCACTTTCCATCCCTCTTTTCCTACCTTAAGCCCCTTTTGACAATATTATATACTAGGTTGACTGGGTCGACCCTGTACTATTTTGGGTAAAATTCATTTAAGGTTTATGTTGGCTCTTGGCCGACCTAGCCTATGACCTAGTGAATTTTTTGTCCATAATTATACTAGGTTAATTGGGTTGACCCTGTCAATCAAATTTTTTGAAAGGGCTTGGGGTTAAATCCACCTATATATACAATATCATTTCTTCATTGTTTACTAATGAACAAGAGTTATTATTTTCTTGTTGTTCTTTACATTTTGTTCTTCCATGATTTTACTTGAGGAGTACTAGTTAATGTTTTTACTTAGAGAATCTAGTTTTGTGAAGAAGTCTTGGATGTTTTGACCATTCTTAGTGATCCTTACAAACCAAAAAAACCTCTTTTTAATACCCTTTGGATAAGGGAGATATTGAGTCTTTATGGGTTCATATTTTAGGTAAGTATTCTCTAACTTTGTTCATTTCTTTAGTAGATAGAAGTAGCATAATTATTAGATTCAAAAAATATTACTCTTCTTATTCATGTATTAGGGTCTTACTCACACATAGCTTAATTGATATGCTCATATACATGTTTGTTTTTACTAACCCCCTACTTTTTTCTATAATATTTGGAGATCACTAGATTAGATTTATTTATTTTAATTATTAGTAGTATAGTGAAAATGAAAACATATAACCTAGTTAGGGTTATTGCATGATTGTGGCTGACTAGAGGTTTTAGAACCCTCTATATCAATGTTTATTATGGTAAGAGATCCCCTAATTGTGTATATGAGATCCCCATATTTGTCATTTTCTTGATTATATAATGTATCCCCAATCAAAAGTATACGTATGATCTATCTTCTTTGAGTTAGGATTGATTTATAGACATGATGCATTTTTGATTGCATACATTTCGATGAACCCAACATGAACCTAATACTTTTAGGTTTGATTTCATGTTTCTAATTATTTTATCATTTTATTTATTATTTATCTATATTTATAATATTAGGTGAAAAGTGTTGGTATAGTTTCTAACTTTTGTGCACATGTTTAACACACAGTCTCATCAATATGACTCTATTTTGTTTATGCAAGTTTTTCATTAGGTATAGGCTACTATGTTGATATAGTTGACAAAATACACTTTAAAAATTCTGTATAGGCTCCTAGGTCTACCCTATTTACATAGTACACTTCCAAACTTCTAGAAAACATACTAGGTCGACACTGTCGGCATAATATTCTTTATAAGTTTCAACAAATAGTGAACTACAGAACTAGGTCAACCTAATTGAAATAGTTGGTAGAATTTGTAAGTAAAAATTAGGGTACTTCAATAGCTATCTCACATTCCTCTACATACTCCAACTCACCAAGGTTCGTTTATCTCTTTCTTTTTCTTTTTTTTATTCATTATAGTTTTATTTTTAAACTTTATAGTCTTTAAAACTACCCCTATACAACAAACTAGGTCCACTCTATCGACCTACTTCTATATTCTATTTGGAAGACTAATTTAACATTGTCAACATAGTTATTTAACACACCCTTTCTTCAATAGTATAGTAGCAATAATGTCAACTCTATTCTATAATATTTGCATACACCATCATCTGATTCAACACTGTACTAAATTTCAAAGTTATAATTAGCACGTCTATGCTAATAATTAGCTCACACTTTGCCTTTTTGTTGCTTGCATGCTTAGAATAGATCACATAGTCTAATTAAGTGTTTTTTCAACATACCATTTAGTTTCACTATTTTTCACTTTTATGAACACACTAACAAATCACATAATCTTAAAATTCATTTAAATAATTGTCTATCCAAGGACTACCTACTTAGATATCATCACCAAGGGGGAAGCTAACTTGGTTCTATGGCTAAGTATAAACATGTTTTTAATGGTATATATTGGTAAATCACCTAACACCCTTATCAAAATGGTGTGTAAAGTGAGTGGGTAGGTTGTAATACTAAACCATTACCAACATAGATCCTTCTCAACTTAAATATCATGAAACCATCCATAGATTGATTTCTAGTTCCTTTCTCATATCCAATTTCCTGTCAAACTTAAAATATATTCTAATAATATAACAACATTCAGGATGTGCACTTAGTTAGCATTTACTTTCCAAGTTGATTTCTTACTCTTTACTCAATTCTATGTTGTATTGAAAAAACTTGTATTAGCTAGCATTGGTACAAATTTTTATGTTGTGTGCCTCAATTGGATCATCTTTATTAACCCAATTTATAGTTTACTTCTATTCATTCCTTGCTTTCAAAATTACTTAATTTTTTTTTCTTATTTTAGTATATAATCATTCTACTTGATAGAGTCTCTTATAAACTATCTACTTCCTATCTATAGTAATGAGTTGACTCTATCGACATAGTATTATTTTTTCCCTCCCAAGATACAATACTACATCGACCCTATTGAATATATATCTTTCTCTACCTTTTTTTAATCCAAGTTAAAGAACTAGGTCAACCTTATCAAATTTGTACCCTATTTTCTCAGTTTTTAGACCATATTTTCTATACTAAGTTGACTCAATTGACTCTGTACTCTTAATGAATTCCCTATTTATCTAACTAAATTTTATGTCTTTCTTCCCCTTAGCATTTTGTTCATTTATCTCAAGTCCTCATGAAGTCCCTATCAAAATCTTCTTGGATAACTTGAATCCATTTAGATATTATATAATATGTTCATTTTTCCTTCTCTTTTCCTCCCAAGATAACTATAACTCTTGGGGCACCTCTTCCCCTCCTTCATTCATGACAAGTAACATGGTGAAACTCACACTTCAAGATGAATTTGATGGGTCTAACCCTTTCTATACCTATCAAGACACTTCTCATCTTCAAAAAATTCAAACTAATGTGGGAGAAATTGACACAAGTTTAATCAATAATCCCACTAATAATCCATGTTCTAATAACCCTCCCCCTAATACTAATTATAAGAGTGATCTTAGTACAACTCAACATCTTACACAAGTCATATAGAAAATGAACATAATTTAAACTTTTCACACCTCTCAAATGATGCAACTCCAAAATCATTTGATTAATGTGGATAATCAACCTCTATCTATCCATCCTCAACCCAATCCAAATTATATTCATCCACCTCTTGGAGATTCTTTTGGCAATGTTATTCCTCTACCCATAATGAATAACAATATTCTTCAAAATATTCAAAATGAGCCTTTATTTCCCTTCATTATATCCATTGATATTGGTAACATATATCCAACTATCAAGTATGATGGGACTAAAGACCCTACCTAATTTCTCAAAGAATTTGACAACCTTTACAAAGAGGGGATCCAAACTAATACCTTTGCCACAAATAAAATCTTAGTCAAAAACTTCATTGGTGATGTATTACAATGGTATAACCAACTTTCACAACATTCCATTTGATAACTTGAATATTTGGTCAATCCTTTAGTTAAAGAGTTTCAACATAATGATCTTCCCTAAAATTATCTTAGCCACTTCATTAATGCTTATCAATCTCCCATTAAATCAACTCATGATTTGATCAAAATATGGAAATAATTGGCCCATAAATCTTACCATAAAATGACTGATGATAACTTGTTTAAACTCTTTATAACTACTCTAATTCCTTTTCTTCAATATAAGGTTCAAAATTTTGCTCCCCAAACACTTAATGAATCTCTTGACCAAAATAAACATCCAGACTTTCTCAGGAAGGAATTCAAACCTAATCCTAAACTTATTAAAGGATATTTCTAAACATCTACTAATGCTATCACTAGAAATACTCTACAAACTAAACCATGAGTTTCCAAAGATGGTGTACCTTCATCTTATCACTCACCACTCATTATGAAAAAAATGAAATAATTTTTATCTTCTTCTAACCCTTTAAATTTTCCTAATAATCCTCCTAAATGGTATGATTCTAATCAATTTTATTAGTTTCATGATGACATTGGTCACTCCCATGAATCTTATAGAGGGATTACTAGATTATTTGTATCTTATATTCTTGGTGATTCATTTAATTATGAATCCATGATCAACCATCATAATCAAGAGTAAACTACTAGTTCTCAAAAATTATAGGTTTACAAAGCTTATAACCAAAAATATTTTCCACCTCTAATAATAAAAAAAATACCAAGGATGTTTGTGCCATTGATGTTGACTACGACTAATATTATAATATTTCTCAATATGTTAACACTACTAAGGTTAATTATCATCACAAGCTAGCTCACAAAGATCTTGTTTTAGATTATGGTAAAAACAGGTTTTGAAGGGACCCTAAAACCCTTTAACAAAAACAAGAAAGATAAAGTGTTAACAACCACCAAGAAAAGTATTCCTAAAACCTACTGAAGAGCAGCATCAAAATTAGGTTTTACAGGGACTTGAAACCACAAACATAGTCCAATAAAAGTACCCAAGTTTTACAAGGACCTGAAACCTCAAAGAACCTACAACATAGGGAAAAGAATGATAAAAAATATATATCTTTAGTATTCTACCCTAGCCAACAATACATGTTGCCATTGCAATAAACAATAACGACACACAAGCATTTTATATGACATTAAAATTCCACAAAATACCTTTGGTTTCTTTGTCACTTTGATTTGATGGAGACACTATCAGATCTAGCAATAATGATGACCATAGCCATGTCAAGAAAAAGGCCATGCTCCACCACACCCTCAAACCCTAAAAATGCACTACCCACAGCCCTAGCATCCTTAATTGGTGTCTTCACAAGACCAGCAAAACTACGACCCCACTGGGATTGAGCGGGTTCAAACTAGCAACCCTGAGAACACAAAGTCGAAGGAATTGCTGACAAATGGTAGCCATCAAAATTTTCCTTTGCAAGACCACTGATCGATTCCCATGGTGTCGAACATGCCATTCTCCCTTAGCACCAACATGGTGTGGGTAGATCTGCCCCCGATATAGAGACCTTTAAGACCAGGCTGCAGAAGACCTTGCTTTTACGGCTCGTACCCCTTACGCTGCACAATCTATCCTCACAAAGATCTTGTTACCAAACCTAAGAAGACATATTTATAAGAACAACTTATCAAAGATAATACAACCATAAATTTAGCTTTAGAAGCCATTAAGGAACCATCTCCTCTAAAATCTACTTTAACTCCTAAATATCATGCTAGTTCTTCTTCTAAATATCATTGAAACTTTCTTGAATAACTTAACTCTATGACTTGTAAGATTCCACTTATGGAGTTTATTCATACTTCCCCTATCATCAGAAGTTCCTTATGCAACAATTATAAGAAATTGAAGATCCATCCTCTTTAGACAAATAGCCACCTTTTATTGAACCTCAACCTACGAACATGCATATCATTGAAACTATGTGTCCTTCTTCCAATCCTTCTATTGAATTTATTAAAGAGGACATGATCAATGATGAAATCATTTTTGTGTTAATGATCTACCACTTTTTATTAAAATATCCATTAACACTACCCTTATTTATAAATTTTTTATTTATGAAGGTTTTGGTATTAATGTGACATCTTTGTGGCTTATCCAACAACTTGGTTATAACAAGGATCATCTCAAACAAACCCATCTTACCTATTATGGTTTTGATAAGACTAATAAAAATCCACTTAATTGTATTTGGCTTCCCCTAACCATTGGACCTAAGAATATTGAAACTAAGTTTATGGTCCTTAGTTTACCCTTATCTTATAAAATACTCCTTGGTCACCCTTGGACTCATAGAATGAGGTCTGTTATTTCTTCCAGTAGTCAATGTATTAAATTATTACACAATGGAAAATGATATAAGCATGAAGTTGATCCCATCCCCTAGAGTATTAAAATTTCTAATACCAAATCTTGATATCATATTCCTACCATTCCTAAGATAAATAATGATCTTTTACCCAAGTTCATCAACATCAATCTTGATTTACAAGTCATTCTTACTGATTCATATGATGATGAACCTAATGATTTGGAACATACTTGAAATATTACCAAGCTACCCCTTATATTTCAGAGTGGATTCCCCTTTTTTTATTACCTCAAAACCATACTATTCCTCTCATTTATGATATCACTAATTTCCCCCTTCATTCAATTCTTACGATCTTTCCTTACTTAAAGAATCCTTCACTTAAAATGACTTTAGAGTGGTCAAATTATTTCAAGATTCTCTCATCATGTCTCCATGTACATTCAATAATATTATGATTTCACCTTCTAAAACTCCTCCTAAATCTCAAACATGTATAATTTATCCAAGATATGATGATACTTACATCATGGCCCAAGCTCAATCTCCAAACTTTTCAACATTATCAAAAAACCTTAGCTAAAATTCATGCTTTCAACCAAGATTCCTGAAGGTCATGTGGCTCCTACTAATTCTTTGATTTTTGATACTCCTTGGGTGGTAAAATAAATCACACCTTCCAAACCTCTAAAAATTCCTAAATCCCCTCCATCCAATCCCTCCCCCATCATAAAAATCAACACCACACCAATCCCTTCTGATCCACTACTTCTCCTACTCCTGAGATTACACTAGATGCAAGGCCACTAATGTCCATCACATACATTTTAAGTATGATTTCAATGGTAATCAAATTTGAGATCTTGAATTAGATGTTGAGTATTATGGTCCTATTCCCACTTTACCTAGCGATGAATCTATTCTAGAAATATTTCATGCTTAATAACCTCAACTTCCTCAGCAACATCATAAAATTATGAATTTGAGAACCAAAACCCTTTATTTCAACAATTTCATTGCTATCATTGATCCTAAAACTATTATAACTTCTTATTTACCTAAATCACCATACCATTACCAAGATGATAATTCTATTTTTATCGAAGAGAATAATCGCATTGAATATGGCACTGCATCTTGTCCTCGACCAATTATAGTTTCTTGTGAACTCTCCCCTACCAAGAATGATAAATTTAGCTTATTTTTTGATAAATATAATGAGATATTTTCTTGGTCATATAAGGATATTCCTGGTATTGAACCCAACATTATGGTGCATAAAATCTTTACTTACCCTGATGCCAAACCTATGTATCAAAAAGAAAGGAAATTTACACCCAATGTTTTGACCTTATGTCACAAGGAAAACATTAAATTACTCAATGCTAAATTTATTAAACTAGTGGACTATTCTTAATGGGTTTCTAACATAGTTACCATTTTAAAAAGGTCACTATGGTCATTCACATTTGTATTGATTTTTGTAATCTTAATCTCACTTGTCCCAAGGAAAACTTCCCTTTACCTTTGATAGATGTTATCATTAATTCCACAGCTGGTTATGAAATGTTATCTCTAATGGATGGGTTCTTGGGATATAATCAAATTGACATTTCCCCCAAGGACCAACATAAAACTACTTTCACCATATAATGGGGAAGATATTGCTATGTTAAAATGCCCTTCAGCCTCAAAAATAATAGGTCCACATACCAATGAGAAATTACTCATATATTTAATGATCTTATCCAAAACATTATTGAAACTTATGTGGATGACCTCATTGCTAAATCCAAAATTTGCAACACTCATCCCTCTAATATTTTTATCATCTTTGATCATCTTCTTAAATATCAGGTTTGTATAAATCCTTATAAATGTGTTTTTAGTGTCACATCTGGAAAAAATTTAGGATTCCTAGTCTCTCTTTGTGATATCAATGTTGACCCAGATAAGATTAGTTATATTATCAACATGCCCATTCTTCATTCCATTTTAGCCATTCACACTTTTTAAGGTAAACTTGGGGTAATTAGATGATTCATCCTCAAAATGACTTACTATATCCACTCCATAAATTATCTTATTAAGAAATTTAATGCTTTATAATGGATATATCCTTGTCAAAAAGACTTTGATAACATGAAAGATTCATTTCTTCACTCACCTACACTTTTTCCTCTTTCCAATAATTAACCCTGGATTCTATATACTTATTCCACACCCATATCAATTAAGGAAATTCTTGACCAACAAGATGATATTGGAAGAGAGTATGAAATTTACTACATTAGTTGAGGCCTCATTGATTACAATAAATGTTATACTAAAGATAAATGTGATTTCCTTTCCATATATTTCACAACTAAAGAGCTTTGGCATTACATGATTTACCAAACCACTTATTTCATCATTAATTCTAATCCCCTTTATCACTTCTCTAAATTTTGTTTTCCTAGAGATAGAATTTTAAAATATATGGTCTTCTTTATAGAATTTGATCTCTGTATTATAACTTAAAAAGATGTCAAAGGATAGGTCATCATTGATCAACTAACCATAACTCCTATGCCATCTACCAATCACATTTAAGATAGTATTTTAGATGACAATATTCTATATATTAAATGTCTTAATCAAGATATCTCTCATAAATATTACTTTCATAACTTTATCACTGATCTTGAGGCAAGCAATCTTGATTAATTTTCTAGCATTTCCCCAAATGCTACTAAACCAAAAGTAGTTATCAAAAGAATTATTGAAATTAATGTTGAATTACATGAATATACTTGGAATATTCACTTTGATGGTGCTAAATTAATTCAAAGAGATGGGGTAGGTTGTATTCTTACAATCACTCTTGGAAAAATAAATCATGTGGATTTTTGCTTAACATTTGACGTCACTAACAAGATAGTAAAATATGAAGCTCTATTATTAGGCATTAGAGTTTATCTCAATTTAGACATCTAATACCTACATGATTTAGGTGATTCTCATCTTATTTTCCGCTAATTAAATGGTGATTAACAATGAAAAAGTAATAATCTCATTACTTATCATCAAATTGAAACCACTCTTGATAAATATTTTATTTGTTTCACTATTGAGCCTATTCCTTGAGATCAAAATTCTATTGCTAATTCCCTTGATTCTTCAGCATCTCTCTTTCATCCCCACCAAGTTATTTATGATCCCATTTTTCTTATACAAATAAGAAAATATCCATCCTCACTCTAACACAAGATTAATTTATCTACCACATTGACACTGTCACCATTCAATAAAATCCATGGTATAGAAACATCATTCAATTATTAGAACACCAAACTTATCTTCATATCTTAGACTCTCATGAAAATACTTGTATCCATAAATAAGCTTTCAAGTATGTATTTTGATACAACATACTTGATTATCATAATGTTAGAGATACCTTTATCTATTATGTTATGTAAGATAAGGTCCCTCCTCTCCTTAAATAAGCACATGGAAGCATTTGTAGTGGTCACTATAATGGATATGCTACAACCTACAAATGCCTATATATGAGATTATTTTGTCCTAATCCTAAAAAGGATGTAATCATATTCACTAAAAAGTGTACTCCTTGCCATTTTCATGATGATATAATTCATTCACCTTCAACTAAGATTCAAACCATTAAATCTCCCTGGCCATTCTCTTTATGGGGATTAGATCACATAGGAAAACTATCTTGCTCTCAAGATGGGAATGTTTTTATCATCACAACTATAGAATATTTTATGAAATGGGATGAAGTTATGCCCCTTGTTAATATCACTAGTAACACCATATCTAAATTTATTCTTAATCAAATAATATTCCAATTTTGTGTTCCCCATAGTATCATTTTAAATAATGGTGGTAATTTAAAAAGCAAGGATGCCAAATAACTCTATGATAAAGTCAAGATCAATCAAAAATTTTACACACCCTATCATTTGTAATATAATGGACAAACTAAGGCCACCAATAAAATACTCCAAAAGATAATTCTTGAAACCTACAAGGATGGTCACCTTCATCTCTATCCTTCTCTTTTTTCCTATCAGACTAGCATTCGTACTGCAACTGGGGCAACATCATTCTCTCTAGTCTATGGTTTTAAGTCAGTGCTTCCATTAAAATTTGAGCTTCCTTCTCTTAGTATATCTCTTCATGGTATCATTCTTGATGAATAATTATGTGAAGCTTTCCTTCATTCCCTTGATCTCCTTGATGAATGCCATATTTCTACTTTGAAACATAATTTCCAATACAAAGCTTGTATTGCCAAACAATATAACAAATGTGTTAAAATATTCACACTCCATGTTAGTGATCTTGTCCATAAATTAGACTAAACTCATGATAAATATAATAAATATGTTCAAAAATGGTGGGGCCCTTATTTCATCAAATATATTCTTGGTCCCATCACCTATCACCTTCAAACCAATGAAGGCCATGTTCTCAAAGAGCCCACCAATGCACAATTATAGAAGAAGTATTTTGCCTAATTATTCATTTATTTTCATGATTTATATATGGCATATATCTAACACTTTTTTTAGGATACTTACATAAGTCTCTCTCTCTATAACAATTCTCTCTTGTGATAAACATTAGTCCTTCCTTTGTGGTCTTCTAGTTTCCCATTTTTCTCATGATTTGCATTGTAAAACCATGGATAGGACCCAAACTTCCTCATTATTTGCCATAGTTTATTTATTTTTATACTTTTTACACATTTTTTTTGTACCCCTTGGGTTTCTCTTTTATGAGTTACAGTGTAAGACCATGGATATGACTTGGCATTCCTCACAAATACCATATTCTCACATATCCCCTTTATTTTTCCATGATTTTTGATACCCTCTTGGGTTTCTCTTTAATGAGTTACACTATAAGACCATGGATAGGACCTGGCCTTCCGCATAAAATTACCATCATGCTATTCCTTTTATAGAATGTGTTTTTGATCCTTATTCTTAGCTTGAGATTTTTCTTATTTTGATTGATGGAATTTACATAATAACTTATGTTAACATGTTTTCCTCAATTTACCTATTTCTTATGATAATGAATCATAATTATCTATCATTGTATCCTCTTTTTCTCCATTTATCACATTTTTTTATGATTTCAAGTAATTCAAATTGTTCCATGTGACATTCCTATTAATTTTCTTTCCTTTCACTCTACATTGGATAAAATAAGTTTGAAGTCAAGATATTACTTTTATTTTATTTAGATTTACAAGACACTTAAACACCATGCTATTTGAAGTTATATCTCTTAGCAACCAAGTCCCAAGTATTCAAACAAAAGACATCTTTAGCACCCATGTTTGGTTTTCTAAATCCATATAGAGGAAGAATATAAAAATACATCAATAAATTTAAAAGCCAAATCATTTGAAACTATATACACCCTAAATTGGTAAAGAAACCACACATGTCATGTATTTTCATAGTCATTTTGTAGGAGACTCTGAGTGGAGAATATGAGATTTGTTCACATTTATCCAGTTCTTTTGTTTTAGTCATCTTGGTCTTATTTCATGCTTGAATCACCTTTTTGCCTATTTCCAGTCATCTAAAGCCTTTCAAATAGTCATTCCACCTCATGTAGGTCAAGTTTTTTGTTATCTTTCCATCTCCCTAGGTCTTTGGCCTATAGGACAAGATCACTAGAATAGGATTATAGTTCTAGTGCCACTAGTGTCCACTTTTAACACTCCTACCCAAGGTCATTTTGGGCTCTAATGATCAGTTTATTTTACTTAATAAGTCCCAACCCCTTTTTTAACTTCATCCTTAAGTTTCTCAATATACCCAAATGTAATTAAGGCTCCCAAATTTGAAATAAAGATTCTCATATATAAAGGACTAAAAAAGGCAATTTATATCTAGAACTTACTACTTTGGCACATTACATAATTAAATAATTAGTTGATAGTATAGCTCAACATTCTGCATCACATATATACTTGCATGCTTAATCAAGGAAGGGCCTATGTAAAATTTAATTCTTACATCTATTGTGAGCATTGATTATGCATGTTCCCTAAGGGATAACTAAATTTTATCTAAGACACTAGCTTGAGGGTTAATCTAGGTAGCAATTAGGATAACCGTGGTTCTAGATCATGTGATCATACTTCCCCTAACCTAGTTTTTTCCCCTTATGCTTTCAATGAATTTATTATTTGCATGTGTGTAGATATATATAAGGTTTCAATATTTAAATGGATATACAATGATATTTTTTAACTTCCATCCTTTAAAGATTTATAGGTAGTGTCACACAGACACAACGAATAAAACCCAAAAATCTCAAGCTTGTTAGATAATAGCAGTAGAAGTAGACTATAATGTCGATTCTAGTAGTGTCCTATTTTAACACTCCTATCTAATCATAAAATGAAGGATAGATCTTGATTTTTGATAGTGCCCTAGTCTTTCACCATAATTTCCATCCCCTAAATCATTCATTTTAGTCCATTTTTAGATAAGTTTATTTCTCTTTGTCATAAATTATTTGATAAAAATCTATATTTTGCCATATAAAACTAGATTTTTCCCATTATTCCAAACCCTTTATTGTTTAGGAACTAAACACTAGTTTCCTAAAAAATAATAAAACATTTGGTGAACCCGACTTACTTCTAGCAAAATCTAAAACCATAGGTACACTTAAGGTTTTTCCTTCAAATTTTGTGCACAAATTTAATTTCAAATTGCTGATTTTTGTATAAATTTTTGTGCATTAATTCTATTCAATATTATTTTTAGAATTTAAATTATTGTCATAAATTTCAAAAATTATAAAACCCTAACCAAAAACCATAGATTTTCAAACTAGGTCCTCAAACCCTAAGCCTACCTCCTTTTAAATTTTTTAAAAAATATTTTGGAATTTTTGCAAATTATTTGGAGCGTCAAAAATATTTTTAAAAATATCAATATTAAAAGTTATTTTCTGCAAAAATTAAATTTAAAATTTATTATTTTTATATGATTTTATTTGCATTTATCCTATTCGAAATTATTTTTGGAATTTAAATTATTACCATAATTTTCAAAAATTCTAAAAAGATAACCAAAAACCCTATATTTCAAAACTATGTCCTCCAAACCCAAGCCTTCTTTCCTTACAAATTTTAGAAAAATATTTTCATTTTTTTGTAAATTGTTTAGAGTGCTAAAAATATTTTCAAAATTTATGTTAGTAGTTATTTTTCCTTTTATGTAATTAATAGTAATTTTACATATTATCTTTGGTGAAAGAAATAAAATGGACACTAAGGAACTTATTCCCTCTCATCCCATAGATCAATTTCTATTTTTTTCTCATAATTATGACAATGAATGGAAAAATTTGAAAAATTGTACATTAGCTAAAAATGTGGAAAATGATTTCATTTATAATGAAGATAATTACTATTGTTGTAATAAGGAATATGATGATACATGTGAAAGTGATAGTGAAGAAAAAGTGGATACATATTCCTCTCTCAATCCTATCTCTTTTATTCCTTATTCTAAAGAAAATGATTTTGAAAAATGGGAAAGGTACTTTTCACCTCATTCTCCTATGCCCAATGCACAAAATGAATAAATTAGTCATGCACTTCCAAGTGAACCTCTTACTGGTGATAATTTTCTTCCATGTAAACCTAATCTCTCTCTCTTTTGCTACTTCTATGTTCAAAATGCAATAATATAAACACAATAAAATCAAATTGCCAATTCATAGTTCAAATACTGCATTTTATGCTCTTAACTCTACTTTATCAAAAGAATGTCTAAATGATAACTCTCTTACTCTTACTTCTCATGTTGCAAATGAAAATAATGCATACACCCCATCCATTGATAACATAGATGCACATAACCTTTTATATTCACATGATAATTTATTGCATATTAGAAAGAAATTAAAGTCTTCTCTTACACCTCTCCCTAGCAATGATAGAAGTGATAATGAGTATGATAGTGAACATGAAAATGAATATGAAAATGAGAGTGATTATGAATAATATTAAAATTTTGATAATGCATGGAACAATTATGATTATTATCCACATAGTGAAGAATAAAATGCATCTCATGTCTCTAACTTTTCTCTCATTTCTCCTCTTAAACATAATGTACTACCAAATGTTGTTTATAATTCTATGAATGAATCTATTTCAAATAATGCACATGTTAATGATAATATCACATCTTCTATTTAATTATAATGCGATTCACTAAAACATAAAGATACCAATGAACCTCCCAATCTACCCCTATCTGTAATAGAACCTAGTTCTCACACTTCACCTAAAAAGAATGGTAGCCCATAACCATCTAGTAAGGTCTAAATTAACATTAATCCTAAGGTTCCAATGAGAACACCCCCTCTCTATGATCTAATCACTAAGTGTAGCATTCCCATGGCTGAAATTAACAATCAAATTCAATGATTAAATGAACCACTTCAAGATACTAATGTACCATACTAGAAGATTATCTCTTTCATGCATTCAATTGCTGAATTAAAGTACCAAGTATGTCTCCTTACCTTGGAAAACAAAGATTATAAGTCTTGGATGGATTCCAATGATTTACATGGTAATCCCCTTCTGAAGACATTCATAAAATCTTCATTTCTTAATCATTTTTTTGGGTGAATATTTTGTCAACTAGCTAATTGGTGAGAAAAATAGGTCTCTTCAACCACAACATAGGGAGATTGGTCAGCCAAATGTGTAGGTTTACTACATCAACACGGGATAAATATCTCCTCTCATTAAGGGGAGCTTCCCTATAAGTATGAAGGAGACATATACTATATATATAAGTAGAAAATAACACTCAGGGGTAGGATAAGCCATCCATCTCTCTTTTTCCAGAGATGATGTTAACAAACAGAGGAGAAAATCTTGGTGAAGACACTGAAGGGACTTCTCTTCTTTTAGAAGTGTTCTTGTAGGGAACAATAGGAGTTCTTTCAGGGAGTGACAAGTAACTGGTAACTAAGGGCGTAGTAACTAGTAGTCTGAGATGTAGCACAAAGTCTCCACCTCGACTACCCAAGAGTGAGATTTGAAGGACAATGAGGGCACAAAGTCATCCCAAGGTCCTTTACATAGAAATAAAAAGAAAACACACTAAATACAATTGTGGGGGCACAAAGTCTCTCGACAATTGGCTTTAGAACACTTTCCTGATTAATTTCACTAGTTCTACTTGCCAAATTAAATAAACAAGAACACATTCAGAAGAAAGACATATGAACAATCCGCTAAAATGATAGAAGCTATAACAGCACAAAGTCTACAAACAACTTGCTTTCTCATTCAGATAAAATGATATGAACAACAATCTGAGCTCAAAGTCTTAGTATTTGCCTTTTAATTAGGCAAAGTTTTGCTTCTATAGTCAAAAAGATCTCCTTTACATAAAACAAGATTTTACAATATATAGCCACCAAGCAAGGCTTGATGCTCTTTCCCATGGGATGACCCACACTAAAATCAATGCCTTCAATGTGCCTTTAGTTCTATTTAGAGAGACCATGCTTAGAATGGCATATTGCCTTAACTATGGCATGTCCATTCATCTAATACGTCTCTTCCTAGGTTTGGATCATCTGGTCTATCCCCTCTGACATTTGTGTAGCTATCCATTTTGTCTTTACTCCAAGTGAGACAAATAGGTGGTGCCTTCAATGTTTGTAAGCCAAAATATCTACTTAGTGGACTATTTCACCTACTAATATTACTTCTACATAGATATTTTAGGCTTTTCCCTCTTTCTACTTTTTTCTTTTCTAACTTTGTCTCTTCTTAGAATTTAAGATCTTAGGGCTACATTCCCAGCTTTACTAACTCTTTATGCTCCTTCTCTTAGTAGTTCTTCCCTTTGGAATTTTGGCCTTAAAATGCATTTAGGTCCATGATCAAGCCTTCAAAGATCAATGGTTATTTCATTTCCATGAATTTGATGTCTATGGGCCCATCATCACTTGAAATTTCACTACCCTAAATTTGATGTCTATGGGGACGTCACCAAAATTTTAGATCTCAACAGCTACTTCATGACATTCAACTTTGACATTTGTGAGCCCATCACTTTCCTCAATAATTCCTTCATCTTTGTCATTTGAACTTTCTTGGAGGGCACCTGCCCTTCAGGGCCTTGAGAAATGGTCTTCTTCCTTCAGAGAGAGCCTCCCGCAAGGGTACCTACCCTTCAGGATCCTTCAGGCTTTATTTCCTTTGGCAGAATTTTGTTGGTTCCTTTCCTTCAGATGAAAAGTCTAAAGGAATTCCTTCATTGTTTCTTCCACTAGGATTTTTCTTTCCATCAAGATTTTATCTTTTCTTTAGGCTTTTCCTTCAGACAAAAAGTCTAAAGGAATTCCTTCACTCGTTCAGCCTTTGAAACGGTCCACCTACTCCCAGCCTACCCTCTGTAAGGGCTATCTAAACTCCCAAGTTGCCTTTCAAAAATTTTCAATGGTTTTCTTTGGATCCCAAGTGCCCTCTACAAGGACACTTGTCCTTCAGGCTCTTGGAAGACCCCCTTTAAAATCCTTGATTGAAAAAATGGCTAAGTGTTTAACTTGTTTCTTTCCTGCAAAGTCTATAGATTTGATTCCATAGAACTAAGGGAGTCCATATATTTGAGTCCATAGATTTATTCTTATAGAGTCCATAGAAATGAACCTATAGAGTCTATAAAAACCTGTGGAGTCTGTAGATTTGAGCTTGTAGAGTTTGTAGTTTCAAGCCTACAGAGTCCATAGTTTCAAGCCTGCAAAGTCTATAGTTTCAAGCCTAAAGAGTCTATATATTTCTAAAAAGCTTAAAGAATGGAGAATTAGAATGCACAAAAAAAATTGGAAAGGGAAGAGAGGATTTTGGTCTGTTGAACCAAAATAGTTCATAGGTTATCCCAAAAATGAGTGACATTTTTGGGGACAATAGCTAGCTCCAGTTAGGGAAATTCTCTTAGTTAAGATTTTCAATTAGTTGAGGGGAGTAGAAACCAGAATATCTAGTGCCTTGAAGTCTGGCATTTTTATATGGAATTGTGCCAACCAAAAAGAAAGGCTCAAAAAAATGAAAATGAAAAGCACAAAATAGAACTAAAGACTATACAAATATACATATGTACAGGTGAAAGAATTAATTACTTGGACACTTTTACCATGGTCAATTTGTTTCACACTTTTAAACTTTAGACTTTTTTGTCTTGGCATTTTTCCTGAAAGAATCCATTCATGCTTTTTCTTGGTAATTCCTATGGACAATTTTACTGAATAATCTTTTGGGCCTTTTTTTTCCTTTATATCAAACAAAATGTCTAAAATAATTGTTCTTTGAACTCTTTTTGATGTATATTAGTTTTTTGAAAGAATTATTTTAATAATCTTTCTAAAATAATTCCTTCAAACTTTCTATTTGGCCCTTCAAACTTTTGTCTTTTTGCCCTTCAACTGAAAGAAATGGTCTTTTGGCAATATATAAATGACCCTTTAGCACTTGGAAATGTCCCTTAAAAATTTTGAATATGACTTTCAAAAAAAAAAATTGGTCCACCTTCCTATGAAGATACCCTTCAAATTTTTTGTAAATTACCTTTCGACTTTCTAAAAATGTCCCTTCAGAAAAGTTGAAGTGACCTCTTCAAAAAAGTTGAAAATGACATTTTCAGAAAGATAGAGGTGCCCTTTGGAAAAAATAAAGTGCCCTTAAAAAAATTTGATGTACCCTTTGAAAAATTTGAAGTTCCATTCAGATAATTTTAAGGTGACTTTTTCATCTTAAAAGGATATCTTTCATGGAAAATGTTTTAGATAAAATGTCTGAGACAATTCTTGACACTTGAATAAAAAACTAAAAATAAAACCTTTGAAGGAAATAACACCTACACAAAAGACTGAAACAAAGTCTCTAAATGAAATAACACTTGGTATTTTTGTTGTGGCTCAAAGAGAAATACTCCTTCCAAATAATATTTTTGAATACTATACTTGGCCAAATCTAAAAGATGCAAACTTAGGAGTGAAATGTGACCAACTATAAATACACAAACTAAGATAGAATAAACATCAATATAAAAACAATGTTAGTAAAAATTTTAGTAGTAAATAAAATAAAAGAAACAAAGTGTTCATGCATTTTTAATAGAGGTGTTACACTTGGTGACAAGGTTACCCCTAACCTAGGTAATAATGACATAGGTAAAACAACACAAGAACAAATGACACAAGTTTAACCCTAGGCCATAAGGATCAATGGCAAAGGACATGATGTAAAAATATTCTCCCTAGTCCATAAGGGACAATGACATAGACAAAAAAATTGGGGGGGGGGGGTGTGAATAGAATAAATAAGAATGGGTAGTCGAGCTAACTCTAGATGAGATAGGCAAGTAGACACTACCTACATAGTTCCATAGACATTAGGTCCAATGTAAAATTCAGGCCAAATGTAGTTCTCCCAAGATATGGGATAGATTAAAATTTATGATAAGAAAACATGATTTAATTTTAAATTATAATAGGATAGATCTCACAAAATGGTGAGTGCATATGAAAAGAGGGAGGGTGACACTCACAGTCATTAATATGTCAACATGAACAAATTCATGCAAGCAAGAAAGCATGGTTTAGGATAAAATCACATTAAATTACTAGATATAACCATCCATTAATGAATTTAATTGATAATTCATAGTATTTACTACATTTATGTCTTGGGATAAGAATGAGCTAGAAAAATAGAGAGAGTATAAACCAAGGACACTTATAAAATGGCTAGAGCATACAAATAGAAATTACTAGAAAAATAATGAGAGCGTTAGTTAAGATTACTTATAAAATTATGAGACCATTGGCTAAGGTTTCTCATAAAATGGTGATAGCATTAGTCGAGGTTTCTTTCGAAATGATGAGAGTATAAAAATAATAATAAGGATGGGTTAACTACATGACGAGTGATTACTTGTGAAATAGATATAAGGCCTAGAATCCTTAAGGAAAACAAGTTGTCATTGACAAGTTTACTCGAGATGCCCTATGATCCAAGTGATACCTACATGGTATTTGTGGACCTTAGGTCGATGTATCTCTCCTATAAATGGGAGGGAAATGGCAAAGGTAGTCTAAAAATGAAGATGGATAGGTGAGAAAATCCATCCTAGAAAATTTTGATGGCTTCATATCTTATATGGAATTCTAATCCAATTTTCATGTTTTTGTTATTTTTTTCATATGCCTTTTCAAATGTTTAAGGGTTTTGAAAATATTTAAAATGTATTTGTAATTTTCTAGGAATTTTAACTCAATGGAGAATTATGAGATATAGAATGTTCCAACTCGTAAAATGTTGAGATCATGGGTTAGGGTGTTTGTAAAATGGAAAGAGTGTTCAAACTTGAATTTATCACAAAATAATGAGAAATTTAAAACAAGGATTGACAAGATGAGATCAAAAAATCATTTCCTACATAGTCCAAAACGATCTCAATCCACTACATTTCCACCTACAATAGTGAAAGTTGGGAAATGATTCTAATGTTTTGAGATTTTGGTATCTCAAATTGATGGAGGATTACAAGATACAAAATGGCCTAACTCATAAAATTATTAGATAATGGATTGAAAAATACACAAAAAATTGTGAAAGCATGGTAAAGGGGTGATTAAGCTGACCTCAATGTAAATTGAGCACTATCTACATAGTCCCAAAAGACCTCAAGTCACTATATTTCCATATTTACAAATGTTTCTAACTAAGTACCAACAATTTTAGGAATAGAAAAATGGAAAGGTATTGAATAATGATGTAAAGGTGATGCATTAATTCATGGTAAAGGTATTTTTCCTAATTTGAAAAAAAAATTATAATTAGGAAATAAGGACAAGGGTCCATAATACTAATTTTCCCATAAGTGGTTATAATTAGTAGCACAAGTATTGATATAAAACATAATAACAAACGAAGGATGAAATTTTCAAGACTACTGTCGTACTAATTTCATTGATTATCACTCAAAAGTTTGAATATAAATCAACTACTAGAAATACACCTATTATCAACCATTAAATGTTCCCAAAGTAAAAATGAATTGGAACCAAAGCCAAAAGTGATTGTGTTAGGTCAAAATAACTAGTTGGTAATAGGATAAGGTATGGTTGGAATGGTTAGGGTATGTTACAAAGAATAGGTGTATCATGGAATAACTTAAATGATACTTTTAGATAATAATTTGATTCCCTCAAGTGTAATTTTTTTTTACGTGCATTATGTTCATTGGTTTGTCAATTTCATATCCTTTTGGTGTGTGGATTCTATACACTCGAGAACTATATTTAGAATAACTACATCAGACCCTAACCAATAATATTGAAACATGACTTTATTATTTGTCTCAAAATTAACATTATTCTTATTTTATTTTAAGACAAGGTCACCTAGCTTGAATTATCGATGCTTAATGCATTGTTATATTAGCCTTGTAATCTATGTTGATATGCTTGAAGGTTATTCAAGGCAACCATTAACTTTCCATTTAGTATTTCTAACTCTTTAAAATGATCTAATTTGTAGTCCTCATCATCAACTATGTGTTTTCGTGAAATATAGAAATAGGGCAAATTGACCTCGATAGGAAGAATGGCCTCAATGCTATAAATAAGGGAATATGGTGTAGCTCTTGTTTGAGTAAAAAATTTGGTATGTTAGGCCTAAAGAATATTAAATATTTATAAGTTAAAATTATGACCAATTCTATTAAAAATATTCTTGAGGATATTCATAATGGTTTTGTTAGATTCCCTAGCTTGACCATTTCCTTGTGGGTAATAGACTATTAAAAAATTATGTTTGATGTAGTATTGGGAAAAAATTGTTTTCACATTTTAAAAAAAAATGATTTTCCATTATTAGATATAATGTCAAAGGGTATACCATAGAAACAAATAAGATGGTTAAATATGAATTTATATATCTATTTACTTGTTATATAAGTGAGGGGAATGGATTCCACCCACTTAATGAAATATTCGGTAGCAGTAAGGACATGTTTATGTCCATTTAAGGATTTAGGATTAATCTTGATTACAAGGTTGAGTCCCCAAATTGATAATGACCATGGTGTTTTCAATGGTTTGATAATTTTGGTTAGAGCATGAATTAGATTAGAATGCTTATAATACTTCACACACTTCTTTACATAGGCAACTACATCTCTTTCCATAGTCATCTAGTAATAATTAGTTCATAGTAATTTTTTGGAAAGGATGGTCCTATTTTTATGGTCTCCACACACTCCTTTATGAAATTCCATCAATGTTAATATAGATTATGTCAAAGATAAACAATGAATCAGAGCTCCATCATAGCTTCTATAATACAGGGTAGGTCCAAGTAAGGTATACTAGGAGGCTTTATGGATGAAGGATTTTTATTTCTTACGATAAATTTCAAGAGGAATGATTTTTTATTAGAAGTAGGAATATGTGTCTAAATACCAAGTAAACATGGGATTAATAATATCATAAACCATCTTGATGATTTCTCATTTATGCACTAGTGCTAGGAGATGTTTCACAAGAAATTGATAGTCCCTAGCTCTGTCCATAATTTGAATCATGGAACCAATTATGGCCATAACATATTATATTTTGTTATTGTCTCTAGGTATCCATTAAAAATAAATATTGTAAAATTTGTGTTTAATAGTGTCGACCATGTCTTTATATGGTACCAACTTTTCATCCTTCATCTAATACTATTTTTTTACCTAATTGATGATAAGTTGTGAATCACTATAAAGTAGTAAATGTTGGATGTTCCATTTTACTACTTATTGAAGCCTTGAAATAATTGATTCATATTCATCCATGTTATTAGTACATGTAAAACCAATGTGAAAGGAATTACGAATAAGATCCCCTTACGATGTGATAAATAATCTTTCATCACCTAATCCACATGTTATGAAGGAATAATCAAAGTAAATTTTCCATTATTATACTTTAAGAAGTGCTTCTACTTTTGTTTTATTCATGATGGATTTATCTAGAAATATAAATATAAGAGGTTGAGTATCAAGAATAGGAGCTTCTACAAGTAGAACTATGAGTACCTATACATTAATGGATTTTTGAATGGCATATTCAATCTCAAAATCACTCAAAATCTTCATCCACTTTACCATGCGGGCCTATAAAGATGTTTTAGAAAGTAGATACTTGAGCAGATCTAATTTTTCAATTATAATGGTATTATTATTCAACATGATGTAGTGATGTAACTTTTAGGTTGTGAAAACCATAACTAAATATAATTTTTTGATCAACTCATAATTGTTCTCAGATAAGACCAATGTTTGACTTAGGTAATAAATAACATGTTATTTACCTTTTTCATCATGTTATACTAAAAGTGACCCCATGGCATTTTTAGTTGCTAACATGTAAAGTAACAATGGCTTGTTTGACATAAGTGACAATAAAATAGGTAAATTAGCTAGGTATTCCTTAATATGTTCAAATTCTTTCTAGAAATATTCATTCCATGAGAAACTAATGCCCTTATTTAGTAAGTGTGTAAAGGATGGAATTTGTTAGCCAACTATGATATGAAGAGTTAGATTGATTGCATATTTCCCTGCAAACTATGGAGTTGCTTCAAGGTAGATGGAAATAACATTTTGGTAATGGATCATACTTAGGATGGATCAAATTTAGTGCCCCTATGAGAGATAATGAAGCCTAAAAAATTTCCATACATTACTCCAACTGCACACTTATTAGGGTTGAGCCTAACTTTATACTCTCAAATTCTCTCAAAGATTCTTTGATGTCTAGCTAGATAGTCCTCATGGGTCTTGGATTTACCCAAAATGTCATTGGCATATTCTACGATGATATCATGCATAATATCATGTAAAATCACTATCATGGCTTATTGGTATGTGGATCCTACATTATTGAGTCTAAAATGGCATTACCTGATAATAAAACTTTCCTAATGGAGTGGTGAATGCTCTCTTGTGTTAGTATTACATGGTGATATTTTTATTTGGTTATATCCTAAAAATCCATCCATATGATAAATAATTTCATATCTAGTCGTATAATCAACAATCATGTCAATTTTTGGAAGAGTAAAGTTTTCCTTTCGACAAGATTTGTTAATTTCCTAGAAATTAATACATATTTTTATGCCTTATGGATTATTTCTCACTGGTACAATGTAATAAATCTATTCTAAATAATCAATCAATCAAATGCATCTCACATATAAAATTTTCTCCAACTCTTTCATGACTAGAAAAATAATACAAGGATGATTTTTTTATCTTTTACTTAGCTAGTTTGGCATCAGGATGTACACCAAGGTGGTGTATAGCTAAAGCATGTTCCTAACCTAGCATATCTAAATAGGCCCATGAAAATATGTCAATTAACTCCCTAATAAGTAATGTAAATACTTTTCATTCCTCCTTAGTGAGGTATGCACCTAATTTGATCCACTTTGGGTCCTCTAAAGTTTCAATGTTGACCTTAGAACTGTCCTCCATAAGGAGTATAGAACCATATTCTAAAAGTATTGGTAAATAGGTAAACTATGTATCAATGTTAAAGTCCTCTAGCTGGAATAGTTATTTTAAATATAAAAAATAGAATGAATCAAAATCTCGTAATGATGGTAAAGGCAAAGTGACAAATACTTTGGGTTTTTCTTGTATAGTTAATGTAAAAGCTTGTCATTCTTCAATACTACTTTTAGATCCATAAAAAAGACTCAGACTAGTGGTTTTCTACACTTCATGCAAAGAGGGGTGAAAATACCCATCTAATGACACTTGAAAGAGGTTTTAAATAAGATACTTTCCTTTTTCTTTACTTTTACCCTAGTTTGAAAGTCCCTCAAAAAGGCTTTCACATTTAAACCTCAAAGTTTGATTTTTTCTTTTGGGCAAGGAAGTTCACCCACTCTCTGAAATAGGCAACAAGATCTAATATGATATGAAATCCCCTATTTATAATAATTTAAAGGAATATGATCCCTCAAACAATAAATTTTCCAATGGACATGTCATTTTTGAACTCATATAATGGCATTATCGATGTCACATCCTGATTTCTCTCTAAGCTAAATAACTTATTTGATACATGGATTATCATGGTTGATTAACTAATGTTTGATTAATATTTTTGTCATATGTTGATTATGGGATAGTTATGTGATACCCAATTTACATGATTAGTTTTCTATGAGTTAGTAGTACTTTTATATTTTGAAATGAATGTTAATTATATAGCACTATTTTATGGATATAATGATGTTTCAGGCTAGCTACCTTTATTATTGTGACTTAGATGTAGGATAGATTAATTCCTCAAAGTGGGATGGATGGAGAGCATCATTAGAGAGGGTGTTTCATATGAATATGTCAGGGGAGGATAGATAACAAACCTAGAAACCCTTGTACACAACACATTAGTATTTCATGTTATTAATTTTTTG
Source organism: Torreya grandis (assembly GCA_037957365.1). Classification (NCBI taxonomy): domain Eukaryota; kingdom Viridiplantae; phylum Streptophyta; class Pinopsida; order Cupressales; family Taxaceae; genus Torreya; species Torreya grandis. The sequence goes on from JARHVA010003908.1 coordinate 199,224, forward strand.
ATAGATAGTTGTTGTATGCTTTGTTTTCCATTTGAATGACTATTATGATATTTTATTTTTTATCTAATATAGTTTTTAATGATCATGATGATTTATTTGAGTTATTTTTTTATTTTCATGATTGTACATAGCTTATCTTATATGATGTAATTGTTTGGTTGAATGAATGGATTCATATATGTTTATACTTAGTTTACTAACTTAATAGGTATGGTTGTATAGTATAATGATATGATGTGATTATGGATTCATTGTCATTAATTAATATTTAAGGTTTAGGTAATAGTAATTATAGATTATTATTATTATTATTATATATATATATACATACATACATATATATATATATATACATACACATATATATATATATGCATACACATATATATATATGCATACATATATATATATATATATACACATATATATACATACATATATATACATATATATATATATATACATACATATATATATATATATACATACATATATATATAGGTATATATATGTATATATATGTGTGTGTATATATATATATATATATATATATATATATATATATATATATATATATATATATCCAAGTGTAGAAAGATATGAATAGTATTATTTTAAAATATCTTTATATTAGATTAAATTTTGACCAAAGGTTTAATATCCAAAATACATTAGACATTAATTATATTGATTAAATGTTTTATGGAAATCATTGTTAAGCACGGGATATACTGAGAAGGAGGGGGTGAATTATTATATCATATATCTTATAAATCTTTTCTTTAACCAAATTCCACTTAATCAAATATTTAAGATATGCAATAAAACTCAAAAAATAAACACCACACAAGATAGAGAGAGACACTAGATATAACGTGGAAACCCAATGTGGGAAAAACCATGGAGAAAAATCTCAAGTATATGAATGAGCACCAACCCAAACAATATTTTCAAACATTAACTTGAAGGAGCACCATACCCCTTTGCCGAGCACCAACCCAACTACTACTCATGAGCACCAACCCACAGGAGCACCACAGCCCTTTGCCGAGCACCAACCCAGCTACTATTCATGATCACCAACCCATAGGAGCACTAACCCCTTTTCCAAGTACCAACCCAATAACAATTCATGAGCACCAACCCATAGGAGCACCAACCCCTTTGTGTATACCACACACCTATCTCTCAATGTTGCTATCTCAACAAATTATAGTTCAATACAACATCTCTTTCCTCTCTCTCTCACCTTTGCTCTTATAAGCTAGATATAACAAATACAAATCATATTCATCTCTCACAATTGCTCTTCTAAGATAGATATTACAATATCAAATCAACCTCTATCTCCCATATTACAAATGGCTTCTCAAGCATTTATTTATAGCTTTCCAAATGACATTTGGCCTTCCCCCTTTGTGACCCTTCAATCCTCATGGAAAATGGTGCCAAACTTGTATGACCCTTCATATTCAAGCCTTTGAAAAGTCATGTGGTGACCCTCCATGACCAGAAACGTCCTTCCCACTTTTGTCCTTATCTTTGGTGACTTTTTGTATTCCTTAAAGTGTCCCTTCATGAGAAATTGTGCCCTTCCTCTTTTGTCTTCACTTGGTGACTCTTGGAATTCCCCAAGATGACTCTTCATGGGAAAATGCATCCCATCCTTCTTTTGTGTTTACCCTATGGCTCTTTGACTTCTCCATGGGCCCTTCATTTTGTCTCATATGCAACCAAAAATATATTCATTAATATTAAATAAATATTAACTCACATTAGCCAAGATATATCTATTATAAACAATATTAAATGCAATGGAGCCTTTATCACCAATAATGCTAGACCTTTGACATCAATGACAATATTTCTAAAAATCTCCCCCTTTTTCATTGATGGCAACCTCAATCCTGAAACTGCCACATCCTATCACCTGCACATCTTGTCATTTGAAAACATACAGTAACTCCCCCTTACTGTAGCAACTTGTACTTGTTCCTTGTACCTATTTTTTGCACTTGTACCTATACCTATTATTCTCCCCCTTTGACATCAATGGAAAAGGGCCTACCTGGAGCTAACACTTAGCTCCCCGTCAATTGATGTTGAACATCAATGGCAAGAAGTAATAGAAATTACTCCCAACTCCTCTTGCATGTCTTTGAGAAGATATTTGATTAAGACATTGCCTGTCCTTTGAGAATCTGCAATCAACTTATTTGAATATTTTATTTTAATCTCATAACCTTTTGCATGAAACTTTAAGGTGTATCCTTGATCACATATTTGACTTACACTCAATAGATTATGCTTACAAAACAATTCATAGCTTTGGTTCTACTAATATCCAAACTTAAAATACCTTTTCTGACTATCCTGGCAGTGGTTTTATCTTTGAATTTCACTATGCCACCATTGATCTTCTTTACTCTTATCTCTTGTCATATGCCTTGAACATCTGCTATCAAAGAACCATGGCTGATATTTATTTCTTACATGCAAAGCTATTTGCACCAACATAGAATCTTGATGTTATTTCTTCTACCATGAACATGTCTGAACCTTCTTCTTGATGAATGGAGCTTTGAAACTCTAATCCTTCTTCATTGAATCTGCATGAGTATTATTTTCCTTCTTTTCAAAACTATTAGCTCTTTTTCAATATTCTAATTTCTTATGACCATAATCATTTGGAACACTACATATACAAGAATCATTCTAATAGCCTCAAACCATAATACTGACGCAAAATTTTCTTCAAAAATATATTCCCTCAAAAGATATACAAATTAATATGCCAACTCACCTTCTTGTCATGAAACATAGCCAAGACCCAATAGCATCCACCATTCTTCATTTTTTCTTAAAAGTGTCTCCTTGAAGCCTAGAAGAGACACCCCACACAAAAGGGTCCTAGAAACAAATCTTTGGAGATTCCCACATCTCCTCTGTTTCTTTCTTGATCTTCTTGTGTTTTTCTTTGAGAATCCATTTAAGCATGTGTAACCTTTTTGACCTACTAACCTTATCATTTATGATGTTTTTCATTTTCTCAACTTTTACAACTATCTTATCTTGACAAAGCTCATGCTCAAATGTAACAAGAGATTTTGCACAATCCTTCCTATCTAATTATTTATCTACTATAGCAAGTAATTCATTTTCACTTTTAAACTCAACCTGATCAACCTTTACTACTTTAGGTATCCAAAACTTAATTTGAATCTTCTCATATCTTTTAGGGGCTCTGTAACCTTTGACATACTTTGAAGATCTCTTTACTTGTTTTGGACATAATTTAGAAATGGCCAACCTTATGACAACAAAATCAAACTTCTCATACCTTTTTCTTGAATGTGACTGAGATCTCCCTTTGATTGATTGATTCTCCTCATATAGTCTCTTTCCCTATGACGGACATGATGACAAACAAAACAAAGGCCATGAAAATAATTTGAAAACTTGAAAGCATTGGGCTACGTGATTGACTTCTTTGATTTACCCTCAAAACCTGCATCCTTCTTTCCTTGGACCAATATTTCATGATCTTTCTCAACCTTGATTATAATCTTCTCATGATTATTTTTTAAAAAACCTAATTCATCCTTCAACTGATTACACTCTTCTTCTTTTGATGTTAAAATTGAATTTGCAACCTCTAATTGATTCTTAAGATCTTGAATAAATACCTTATTTTATTTTACTTCTATAGCCAACATAAAATCCAAGATACACACCTATTCCTTGAGAGCCTCAACCACAGATTTTAACTCTTGATTCTCCTTCTTTAGCTTCTTGGACATCTTATGCTTTTCTTTGATCTACCTTCAAGCTATTAAATCCTTTCTGAAGGAACCTGCTCTGATACCAATTGTTAAGCATGGGATATATTGAGAGGGGGGTGAATCAGTATATCATATATCTTATAAATCTTTTCTTTAACCAAATTCCACTTAATCAAATATTCAAGATATATAATAAAAATCAAACAATAAACACCACACAAGATAGAGAGACACCAGATATAATGTGGAAACCCAATGTGGGAAAAACCATGAAGAACAATCTCAAGTATATGAATGAGCACCAACCCAAATAATATTTGCAAGCATTAACTTGCAAGAGCACCATACCCCTTTATCGAGCACCAACCCAACTACTATTCATGAGCCCCAACCCACATGAGGACCACACCCCTTTTACAAACACCAACCTAGCTACTATTCATGATCACCAACCCATAGGAGCACCAACCCCTTTGCTAAGCACCAACCCAACAACAATTAATGAGCACCAACCACAAGATCACCAACCCCTTTGTGTATACCACACACCTATCTCTTAATGTTGTTATTTCAACAAATGATAGTTCAATACAACATCTCTTTCCTCTCTCTCACCTTTGCTCTTCTAAGCTAGATATAACAAATACAAAACATATTCATCTCTCACAATTGCTCTTCTAAGCTAGATATTAGAATATCAAATCAACCTATATCTCCCATATTACAAATGGCTTCTCAAGCCTTTATTTATAGCTTTCCAAATGACCTTTGGCATTCCCCCTTTGTGATCCTTCAATCCTCATGGAAAATGGTGCCAAACTTGTATGACCCTACATATTCAAGCCTTTGAAAAGTCATGTGATGACCCTTCATGACCAAAAACGTCCTTCCCACTTTTTTCCTTATCTTTGGTGACTTTTTGTATTCATTAAAGTGTCCCTTCATGAGAAATTGTGCCCTTCATCTTTTGTCTTCACTTGGTGACTCTTGGAATTCCCTAAGATGACTCTTCATGGGAAAATGCATCCCATCCTTCTTTTGTCTTTACCCTATGGCTCTTTGAATTCTCCATGGGCCCTTATTTTGTCTCATATGCAACTAAAAATATATTCGTTAATATTAAATAAATATTAACTCACATTAGCCAAGATATATCTATTACAAACAATATTAAATGCAATGGGGCCTTTATCACCAATAATGCTAGACCTTTGACATCAATGACAATATTTCCAACAATCATTTCATGTGAAAAGTGTTTGTTTGTGATTACATGGTAACATAAACAATAGTCTTTGAAATACATACTTGTATTTCCATACTATATAGTTATTATGTTAAACAAGTAGTTGAATTTGCATGGAAAGTTAATAGCAACCAAGTTGATAGTCATTGCATGGAATAAAAATTAGGGTTATGTGACTTGTGGTTTATTTTATTTGTTTGGTTAGTTTTTGAAGTCAATGTCATGCCAATATTTTATGAAGATTATAAAATGATTATTTAGGGATTCTTCTGGAAGTCTCTAGATGATTAAGTTTTTAATAATCCATTGAATTTGAGTTAACCATAATTTATAGAAATCATGGAGTTTGTTGTGGCTATATGGTGGAAGACTATATAATACAAGGAATTATATAGAGCAATCTAGGAATGCATATTTTTGAGCCTCTTATGTCTGATGTTAATGGTTGAGAAGGTGGTGGTGAACATGTTAATGGATATGAATAAATATAAAGGAGAGAGGGTTGTGGGGATACAACATGACACATGGCATACAAAGACTAGGAGGAAAAATGAGAATAAGGGTAAAAAAGTTAAGGAAAAATAGTGACTCAACTTCTTTGGCATTCATAAATTCACATGTTGGTTTTGTAATTAAATTCCTATGTATGAAATGTTGAATAGGTTTTTGAATTGTATGGTTACTGGATTTTTCAATTGCTTGAAATTTATGGATAATTAGAAGAGTTGTATATAGGTCCATGTGGAAGGATTGACCTCCACATCATCATACACTCAACCAAGGCTAACCTATGGGAATTATTAGGGCTATAGGGAATGCCATGGTTATTATATATTTAAATAAGATCTATCTCAAATCCTTTTTTAATTCAAAAACATATGTTATACAATAGGAATGAATATATCCTGATGAGAATATATGATGTGGCTTAGACTAGTTGTTTTGAACCAAATATTATATATTCATTAAAGTGTATTGAAATATAGATTGAAACTTTTGTTTCTTTGAAGCTTCAACTATGTGTAAACCTAATTTGTATTTTGGGCATAGACGTATGGGTTCTTTATACAAAATGGATAAGTTATACATGCATGCATGCATACATACAAACATTCATACATACATACATATATACAACTATATACTTAATTTTATTTGATGACTTATATAAATATACTTATATATATATATATATATACACACACACACACACATATATACAACTATATATACACACACACAAATATGTATGTATGTATATGTGTGTGTGTGTGTGTGTATATATAATGTATATATACATATGTATATATATATATATATATATACATATACATATATATATATATAAATATATATAATATATATACATACATACACACACACAGATATGTATGTGTATATATATATATATATATATATTCATATGTATATGTATATGTATATACTTATATCTTGAAATGTAGGTATTTTGAGGGAAACTATACGAGTTACATTTAAAAGGTTGATAATACCTATATAATATGAACTTGACAATTTGATTTTGATTGGATTTATGTTGATTAAGATTCAAATAGATTTGTTCATTATAATTCAAGACCATAGTTTATTAGATGGAATTTTATATGAAATCTTATATCATGTATACTTGTTCACATATGGTTTTTGGGAACAATTTGGACTAAGGCCATAATACATAACCAAGTACGAGTAGGTAAATGAATGAATTAGAGATTTTTTACTCGCCTTTATGCATAATAATATACATGAAGATATTATAGTTTATCTAGATTATTTATGAAATTCATAATTTTATATAGCTATGACCATTTATTATAGCCTATTTAGAATTGTATTTTAATGAATATGAGCTATGAATAGTTAGTAACATGATTGGATATGTGTCTTATGCTTATTATGTAAGAATAGATATACATTGTCTAATTTGTGTTGTTATATCATTCCATCCAAGTTGGGTATAGTCAATTATGTGTTTATACTATTCATATGCATTTATTTTAAATGTTAATCTTAAATTGATTGATTTATGATATTTGATTAAAATGGATTATAATGAATGTTTAGATGTATGAAATGATACTTTTTGTATGTTTCACAAGTATATGGGATTCCTTCAGTTATAAAAAAGTCATGGGGCTTTATTTTTTTGATGCATGTATACTTAGATTATATAAAATAATCTAAGATAAATGATAGAGGATGTCACCTTAGAGTACATTCTATACAATGAACTAATTATATATTATTAAATTTGTACTTGTGAATTCTAAAATATATATATATATATATATATATAAGTGGTGCAAGTTAAACATTGATTGACTGAGTATGCCATGTAAAAATGTTTTTACTATTTAAGTATATATTTATAAATGTATACAGTGGTGTTAAGTAAAAAAGTGTGAAAATGAGTTCTTGTATATATCTTAATGTTGATTAAAGCATTAAATAAGGTATTTATGAGTTTAAACACTGAGCATATTAATATGTTTTGAATATATTATGTTTTATATGTGGAATATGAAAAAATATATAGGATTGTGCTATAATGATTATTTAGGGGATGAAATAACATTATAATTTGCTTTATGGTTTAAGTAAATTGAAGTTTAGATAAATCATTACCTAGATGGTTTGATGTATTCAGGATAGTTTTTTATTCTATTTATTATTTGTAATAAAACACATGTTATGGATTCATTGCATTTCAATTGATAGACTAAATTAATGTATATGATATCTCTATACTTAACATGATTTTTATTATCTAAAGTGAAATATTTTGAATGAGTCTATTTATTTGTAATATATTATTATATTTTTACCACATCTTGCATTCATGACCCTAAATAAATAGGGATGGATTCTATTGGCTTAATTAGCACCATCAATGCAAGATGAGGTGTAATTCAATCAAGTGGTGCATATGAATTTGACTAATCCTAGAGATTATAAATTATAAAAAGAATTGGGCAAAGTAATGTTTTAATTAAATATTTTTATTTTATATGTTTATATAGTTTTCATATTTGCATAATATCATATTAGAATAGATTTTTTTATAGTAAACATTATATATTATATATCTTCAAAAACAAGTTTTGGTTTGTTATTATGGATTCCTACATAGTCATTATCTACCCATCCATGAAGGTAGGGCCATCCCCTTATTTAGGAGATAGTGCGGTAGATCTATGGTCAGTGGTTGGTGTGGAAAAGTACTTAGATGATGTTCTCCCTCCTTGTTGGAGTAATATACTATGGATTACACTTGAGATTATGGATTGATATTGATAAATGGAGACTCTACTATGTGGATCTTTGTATCATGTTTTATCATTTGAGATATTATTATTATATTTCTAAAAACTATAATATTTATACATTATACATCTATAGTAGTGGTTGTAATGTTGTATCAGTTGTGGCTGAATTTTTACTATTTCATTTATAATTAGATGTAGTACTTTATTTACTATTCAGTATTATTCATGATTGATATATTTGTTCAGGGTGATCCTTAACTAAGTGGATTAGGTATAAACCTATCAGTTAACTAAAATAATATATTTAGTTAAATATCACTAATTATTTTTCTCATGGTGAAATATAAATGATGAATATGTGTAATAAATAAATAAAATAAAAAAATGTTACTATATTCTATTAGAACTAAATAAGATTATTAAATTGTGGTATCATAATTGAGGTTTAAATTCTAAGACTTAATGTGTCCACTAATTCAAAATTATTCACTTAATAAGTAGGAATAATAATGGTGCACACTAGACTATGAGGATAGGGTACTTTGAATACTGAAACCCCTATTGATCTAAATCAGTTTGCTGCTAAGTAACGTACAAAGTTGGAATGAATCCTTGTAATCTTGCAAGAGACTATGGACTTAATCATGTCCCTAGAATAATAAGTGCATGGCCATGAAGAATAGAATGCTTAGGAGGAATCCAAAGAGCATCTTGATGAATGGGAACATCCTCAAGAGTAGAAGCATGAGGAAGTGCCATAAGATGTTAGAGCTCAAGTAGTTGTAGAGTTAGCACATGATACAAAAAAGGTAAATCCACCCAAGTTTGATGTAACTATTTTATGGGATGGAAGTAAAGCATGGATAATATAAATGGAAAAATATTTTGTGATTTGGAATTATTCTAAAGTCACGAAAGTAGTTTGGGTAAATTAACAGTTTTATGGTGAATTAATAACTTGGTAGGAAAATAAAAAGATCCAGATGAACCTTGAATCAACCACCACCACTTGTGAATAGTTTGTGACATTTTTTAGTTCATGATGGCTTCTATAATTGTACTTCAATAAAAATATTATGAATTTATATAATCTTAAGAAAGGGTATTTATCAATGAATGAATACTAGGATAAATTCACCAAGATTCTTAAGTATGTACCTCAATATTAGGTAGATGAGAGGTTTAGAATCAATAAATTCATCATGGGATTGAAACTTCAAATTGGTTATGAAGTAGATGTGAATGGTCCATCTACCATGGATCATATGTTCAAGAAAATAGTCAAATAAAAATAAAAAATAAAATCTTTTGACCAAGTCAAAAATAAGTTAAAAAATAAATTTATAAGTTCTAAACCAAATTTCAAGAATAAGAACTAAGTATCCAGTAGATGAGAGGTTTAGAATCAGTAAATTCATCATGGGATTGAAACCTCAAATTGGTTATGAAGTAGATGTGCATGGTCCATCTACCATGGATCATATATTTGAGAAAATAGTCAAACAAGAACAAAAACTAAAATATTTTGACCAAGTCACAAATAAGTTAAAAAATATATTTAGAAATTCTAAACCAAATTTCAAGAATAAGAACTATAAGTATAGGAGATGAGATTCCAAGGGTTAGTTTAAGAATTAGAATTCCAAGTTCAATAGTGGTATAAGAAATAAGAAACCTAGTAATTGTTTTAAGGGAAACCAATAGTTTGAGAAAAAGGACTAGTCGGAGGTTGCTTCATATGTGGAGGTGACCATTTTTCTCAAGAATTTCCTTATGACAAATCAATTAAAAAGGGTTAAACTTATCAATAAGGTAGGTTTTAGTAATGGATCCATGCAACTATTGACAATTAATAGGTTGAGTTTCAATCTTCATCCATAGAACTATTAGGTATTTTGTTCAATCATCTAGTTTATATTTTTATTGAAACAAGAGATATAAAATGTTTCATTGCTCCTAGAATTCTTAGTAAATTATCTAACAAGTTTGGAGTTATAGAAAATGCATGGTCGATACAGTATGAGAATGAGTCAAAGGTCAAGGTTGACAAGTGTTTAATTAGAGTAGGGATTAGGTTACCTGAGTTTATTAAAATAGTATATATTTATGCATCACTATGGGGATCAAATGATGTGATCCTAAGAGTCAATTGGATTAAAAAACATAAAGCCATGGTTGACTATTTTCTAAATTATGAGTGTTAAGATGATTTTGAAAATTAGACACAACTTCAAGGTGAGAAAAGGGAGTTAAAGCTAAGGCATATTTATATAATTCAACTCAAGAAATTGCAAAGGAATGGATGTCATGCATTTATCATTAAGATAAATGAGATGGAAGAATATATTGAACCATATATCAAAGATTTTTCTTTTTAAATAAATTTTTATGATGTGTTTCCAAAAGAATTACCAAGATTTCCACCTAAGCACATGTTTGATTTCTCAATTGATATAATACCTAGATCAAAACCATAGTCTAAGGTGTAATACAAAATGAAAAACACTAAATTAGCTGAGTTAAAGGAACAACTTTAGGAGTTATTTTTGAAAGGGATAATTTAACCAAGTGTGGCACCATCGGGTGCACCATTTATCTTCATCAAGAACAAGGATGTAACTCTTTACCTGAGTATAGATTATAAGATGTTGAATAAAGAAATGATCAATAATAGATCTCCATTACCACACATTAATGATCTCTTTAATCAAATGCAAGGGGAAATAATATTTTCTAAGATTGATGTTAGATTAGGGTATCATTAGTTGAGGATCATTGAATAGGATATTTTGAAAATAACATTCAATACTTGATATGGGCACTATGAGTTCATAGTGTTACCATTTGGATTGACTAATGCTCCAAAAACTTTTATGAATCTTATGAATAGTGTGTTTAGAGATTAAATAGATCTTTTTTTTTTGGTCTTTATATATGACATCCTCATTTATTCAAAGGATGAGGAAGAGAACTTATAACATCTAAAACTAGTTTTGAAACAGTTGAAAAGGCATGAGTTATATGGAAATTTGTCCAAGTGTGCATTTTCCCAAAATAAAGTGCAATATTTGGGACATATTATCTTTGTGGTTGGTATTTTAGTAGATCCATAAAAGATAAGAACCATTATAGAGTGTCTCACACCAAAGAATGTGCATGAGGTAAGGATTCTCATGAGATTAGTGGGCTATTATAAGAAATTCATTCAAAATTTCTCTAAGATAGCTAATCTAATTACCTCTCTTTAATGAAAGAATCAGAGTTTCATCTAGTTAGATAAGTGTGAGGTAGCCTTTCAGGAATTGAAAAAGAGGCTTACTTTAACACCAATGCTATGAGTTCTTAATCCTAATGGATAATTCTTAGTGATCACTGATGCATCTAGGGATAGACATCAAGGAGTTATTATGCAAGATGGCTCAATGGTAGCCTATGAGTTTAGGAAAATGAATCCACATGAGGCTAATTATGCCCCTCATAACCTAGAACTTATGGTAATTATACATGATTTACAAGGTTGGAGGAATTAAATATTAGAAACCTATTTGAACTCAAGACTGATAATTTGGGACTCAAGTACATCTTCACCCAACTAAACTTTAATGCTCATCAAATATGATGGTTGGAGTTCTTGTCTGATTATGATTTTGATATTAATTATATCAAAGGCAAAGAGAATTTAGTTTCTGATGCTCTAAGCCATAGGAGGTACATAGTAATCATGGCTACTATTAGGAGTAATTTCAAAGATTAAGTGATAAAATTCTTACCATGAGATGAATTCTATGATCAATCTAGAAAAGTTTTGTCTAAGAATGCTTAGAATCTTAGGTATAAGGTTTTTAGGATAGAGAATGATGGTATTTTGTGGTAAAATGGAAGGATGCATGTGCCTAATAGAGAGAATATGAAGAGCACAAGGCTAAAAAAATTGCATAATTCCCTATATTCGGGACATCTAGGAGTAACCAAGCTCATGGTTGAGCTTAGACCACTCTATTCATGGAAAGGAATCAAGAGAGATGCAATATATTTTATCTTATTGCCTAGAATGCCAACTTGTGAAATATGAACCTATACATCTAGCTAGATTTATATATGCAGATGATATACCAGAATGGAAGTGGTTGGTAATTAGTATGGACTTTGTTCAAGGGTTGCCATTATCATATAACTAACATGACATGGTATTTGTTGTATTTGACAATCTAACTAAGGTATCTCACTTCATACCAGGCAACTTGATAGATGATGTTTCTATGCTAGTGAAGAGATTCATGAAGAAAGTGTACTGATTGCATGGTTTTCTAGAGAATATCATTTCAGATCAAGATCCATGGATGAATTTTAGGTTTTAGTTGACTCTAAATTTATATTTGGGTATGAAATTAAATTTTAGCATAATTTATCACCCATAAATTGATGGATAAATAGAGTGAGTTAACCATATTTTAGAATATCTCTTTCATATGTATTGCATGGATCAACAATACAAGTGGGAGGAGCAATTTCCATTGTTTGTGTTTTCTTACAACAACTCATACCAATCAACATTGAAGATAGCTTTATTTTAGGCATTATATGGAAGGAGGTGTAGAACACTAATTAGTTAAGATAGGTTAGAAGATAGGGTAGTATTGGACCCAAGATGATTTTAGAAATTGAATATCAAGTTAGATAATCATACATAGGTTGGTTGAGGCTAATGATAGACAAAAAAGTTATGCCAATTTGAAGAGAATAGCTAGGTAGTTTTTTGTTGGTGATAAAGTATTTCTATGAGTAAAGCCTAAAAAAAGCTTGATTAAATTTGGGAAGTCAGTGAAACATTCACCAAGATATGTAAGAACCTTCAAGTTTTTGGAAGTGATCAATTATATAGTGTATAGGACTGTATTTCCACCATCTCTAGCTCTTTTGGATAATGTCTTCCATGTGTCATATCTTAAAAATTATGTTGTTGATCCTTCACATGTATTGGATTGTAATTGACACTTGTAAATTATGTTTGCATAATAAATGTCATAGTGCAATGTCTAGTGGGACCAATATTCTAAATATAGTGCCACGTGGGGGGACTATGATGAGTTTTATAGGTTGTTTCCACATTTTTTTGCTTGATTTATTGTTTCATGTTATATTATTATCTACTAAAAATGTTTTAAATTCATAACCTATTTTTGAACAAATGTCATTAGGATGATGACCAGATTTAGAGGGGAAGGATCTCACATCCAAATTCATCTCTAAGCTGAATAACCTATTTTATATATGGATTATCATGGTTGAATAGTTGATTAAATAATGTTTGTTTAAGCTTTTTGTCATATGTTGATTATGGGATAGTTATGTGATGCTCAATTTACATGATTAGTTTTTTGAGTTAGTAGTAATTTTATATTATGTACATTGTGATCATGTTTGTTAATTATATATCATTATTTTATGGATATAATGATGCTTTGGGATAACTATATTCATTTTTGTGAGGTGGATGTAGGATAAATTTATCCCTCAAAGTGTGATAGAAGGAGAGCATCATCAGAGAGTGTGGTTTAGATGAAGATATTGGGGGACAATAAAGAATGAACCCAGAAGCCCTTGCATACACCACATTAGTATTTCATGTTATGTGATTAATTGTTTGATAAGTAGTTGTAGTATGGTTTGTTTTCCATTTGAATGACTATTGTGATCTTTTACGTTTTCTCTAATCTAGTTTCTATTAATGATCATGATGATTTGTTGGAGTGATTTTTCTATTTTTTGTGATCGTACATAGGTTATCTTATATGATGTAATTTTTTGGTTACATTAATTAATTTGTATATGTTTGTACTTACCTTACTACCTTAATAGGTATGGTTGTATAGTATATCAATATGATGTGATGATGGATTTCATTGTTGTTAATTGATCTTTAAGATTTAGATAATAATAATTAAAGATTATAATATAATACATATGTTTATCCAAATGTCAAAAGATATAGAATGTATTGTTTTTAAAATATCTTTGTATTCTATTAAATGTTGACCAAATTTTTAATATCCACAATATATTAAACATTGATTATATTGATTAAATGGATTAGGTAAATCATTATGTTTGAAGAGTGTTTGTTTGGGATGACATGGTAACATAAATAATAGTCTTTTAAACACATACTTATAATTCCATAATATATAGTTATCATGTTAAAAGAGTAGTTAAATTTTCATGGAAAGTTAATAGAAACTAAACTTATAGTCTTTGCATGGAGTAAACATTAGGGTTATGAATTGTGGTTTATTTTATTTGTTTGTTAATTTGTGATATCAATGTCATGTAAATATTTTATAAATATTATATAATGATTATTTAGGGATTCTTATGGAAGTCTCAAGATGATTAGGGTTTATAATCATCCATTAACTTTGATTTAACCATCATTTGGAGAAAATAATGGAGTTTGTTTTGGTTGTATGGTGGTAGACTATAGCATATAAGGAATTATGTTGAGCTATCTAGGCATGCATGTTTTTGAGTATGTTAAGTCAGTTGTTAATGGTGGAGAAGGTGATGGTGAATAAGTTAATGGATATTATTAAAAATAAAGGAGAGAGGGTTATGGGGATATGATATGGCACATGACATAAATAGAGTAGGAAGTAGAAGGAAAAGAAGGGTGAATGATTTAAGGAAAAAGAATGTCTCAGATTCTCTAGCATTTATAAATTCACAGGTTGGTTTTGTAATTAAATTCTTTTGTGTGAAATGTTCAGTAGGTTTTTGAATTGTATGGTTACTGGGTTTCTAAATTTCTTAAAAGTTATGAAAAATTAAAAGGGATGTATGTAGGGCCCTGTGGAAGGCTCGGCCTTCATAGAACCCTACATTCAATATGGCGTAATCTGAGGGAATTATTAGGGTTGTATGGAATGTCATGGTTATTATGGATTTAAACAAGCTCTATATTAAATCCCTTTTTAATTCAAAAGCCTCTATTAAATAATGGAAATGAATATCTTTTGATGAGTATATATGATTTGGTTTGGACTAGTTATTTTTAATTAGTTGTTATATATTCATGAAGGTATATTGAAATATATATTGAAACTTTGGTTTGCTTGAGGGTTTGACTATGTGTAAATCTAGTTTGGATTTTGGGCATAGATGTATGAGTTATTTATACAAAATGGAGAAGGAATACTTACATACATATATGTCATCATCTCTAACTGAGTATACACACACACACATAGTTCAAGATAATGACATATATACATATACTTATATATACATAAATATATTTATATGTATATACCTATATCTTGAAATGTAGTGCTTTTAAGGAAAATTGTATGTGTAAAATTTAAACGGTTGAAAATACCTGTATAAGACGATCTCAAGGTTTTGATTTAGATTGGATTTGTGTTTATTAAGATTAAAATAGATTTGTTCATTATAAGTCAAGACCATAGTTTATTAGATGGACTCTGTTATGAAATCCTATATCATTTATACTTGTTCATATATAGTTTTTGGTAAAAATTAAGTCTAAGGCCATAATATGTAACCCAGGTATAGGTAGGTAAATGAATGAACTATAGATTTAGTACTCACATTTATGCATATAAATATACATGAATATGTTATAGTTTATATGTAAAAGTTAAGATTTAAATTGTATTCATTATTTATGAGATGCACATTTTTATATAGTTATGATTGTGTATTACAGCTTATTTAGAATTGTCTTTGAATGAATATGAGCTACACATAGTAGCATGACTAGATATGTGTCTTATATTTATCATGTAAGAAGAGATATACATGGTCTAATTTGTCTTGTTATATCATTCAACCTGAGTTGGGTATAGTCAAATCTATGTTTGTGTTATTCATATGCCTTTATTTTAAATGTCAATCTTAAATCGATTGGTTTGGGATATTTGATTAAAAGGGATTGGAATGAATGTTTGGATGTTTGTAATTAGAATTTTTGTATGTCTTACAAGTATATGAGATTATTTTAGTTATAAAATAATAATGGGTCTTTGTTTATTTGTTAGATGTATACTTAGAGTATACAAAATAGTCTAAGATAAATGATAGAGGATGCCATCTTAGAGTATATTGTATACAATGAAGTAATTATATAGTATTAAATTTGTAATTGTGAATTATAAAATAAACATATAAATGGTGTGAGTTAAACATTCATTGACTGAGTATGCAATCTATAAATGTTTATACCATTTAAGTATATATTTATAAATTTATACAGCTATTTTATGTAAATAAGTATGAAAATGAGCTCTTTTATATATCTTAATGTTGACTAAAGCATTAAATAAGGTATTTATGAGTTTAAATACTAAGCATATTAATATGTTTTGGACTGATTTTTGTTTTATATGTGGAATATGAACAAATATATAGGCCTATGTTATAATGATTATTTTGGGGATGAAATAACATTATAAGTTGCTTTGTGGTTTAAGTAACTGGTAGTCTAGATAAATCATTACCCAGATGGTATGTTATATTTAAGATTGCTTTTTATTCTATTTATTATTTGTAATAAACTATATGTTATAGATTCATTGCATTTTATTTGACACACTAAATGAATGTATGTGATATTTTTGTACTTAACATAGCTTTTATTATCTAAAGTAAAATATTATGAATGAATCTATTAGTTTTTGTTATATATTATTATTTTTTTACTAAACCTGACATTCATAACCCTAAATAAGTAGTGGATAGATTCCAATGACTTAATTAGTGCTATCAATACAAGATAAGGTGTAATCTAATTGAGTGGTGTGTATGAATTTTATTAATCCTAGAGATCATTAATTATTGAAAATACTGGCCAAAATAATGTTTTAATTAAACATCATCATTTCATATGTGTATATAGTTTTCATATTTATGTGATATAATATTAGAATAGATTTATTTATGGTACACATTGTGTATTAGATATCTTCAACACACAGGTTCTAGGTTGTTACTCTAGATTCCTACACCATCATTATCTACCCATCCATGAAGGGAGGGCCATCCCCTTGTTTGGGAGATAGTGTAGGGTGTCTATGGTCTATGGTTGGTGTGGAAAAGTGATCACATTATGCTCTCCCTCTCATCTATTTACTATACTAGGAGACTACACTTGAGATTATAGATTGATGCTTAAGTCATGGAAATTCTTGAGTCATGGAGACTCTTCTTCATGGATATTTGTATCATCTCTTATCATTTGAGGTATTATTTTATTTATTAGAACTATAATATTTATACATTATACATCTACAATAATGGTTGTAATGTTGTATCAATCACGGTTAAATTTGTACTATTTCATTTATGATTAGATTCAGTATTTTTTGGTTATTTAGTATTGTTAATGATTGTTATATCTTTTCAAGGTGATCCTTAGCTAAGTGGATTAGATATAAACATATTAGCGAAGTAAATTAATATACGTAGTCAAATATCACTAATTAGGTTTCTTGTGGTGAAATTTATATGATAAATATATGTAATAAATTAAATAATATATTACATTTTGGTAAAACCAGTGGGGTTTTTATAGTTGACTCTTGTAGATCCTAGTCTATAAATTGTGGGTGATAAAGGGAAAGTGGAAAAGGGAGACAAATAATATTAGTAGTAAAAATAATGTAAGGGTTAAATAAATTCATGTTATAAAGGATGGAGAACAACTGTTATAGTCTCTTCTACCCTAAATGGGTAAATTTAATACATTGATGTAGCATGGAAGGTATGGCCCTGATTTCATGACTATAGGGTCAGCCTAAGAGTAAGTTGTATGATAACTAGAGTTTGAGAACATGGTATAGAGTGTCATGGGTCAAAGGCCAAATTACCACTATAAAATTGATGGTACCTTGTGATTCACATTCCTTCTAGTCATACACCTTGATGACAATAGTATATAGCTAAAGGTTAGTCACTATATATCTGAATGCTTTACCAACTTTAGATACATAATGTTTAGAGCTAAACCATTATCTATAAGGACAAATTTAACCTTACGGTTTGTTATACTAACCTTGATGTACAAGGGGTTATTATGTAATAGTCAAAGGTAAGTTATTGGCCAGGGGCCAAATGTCCTACCATGGCTTGCAATTTATTAAGTGTGATGTCATCAGGTACAATGGATTACCTCAAGTATTCATTTGGTATTTCTTTATGGATGATAGATGTAAATATAAAATCCATGATAGATATTTAAATAGGTGTCTTCTATAGATACTCCATAATGTCATAAGGTTTCCTTTTAGTTTTGGTAATTGGCTTGTTTTTTATAGGCATAGAGGTCTAGATGGGCTCAGTCATAGAATTTGGCTATGGTCCTTTGATGTTAATATTAGCTCAACAAGTTATGATTTTGTAATATCAATCAGGTATAAGACCTTGGTAAATGGTTGAAGAGGTAATAGGGCATGAAATGGTAATTCTTGGGTGGTGTTGAGCATGGATGCTAACATGGTCTAAAGAAGGATTACCAACATAAGGAGGTTGATAGGTATTTTTAGGTGAAATTTTTAATCTATTCATATTTTGTCAAAAATTGATGGTAATAATGGTAACATGACCCTTTGAGACATGTCCTAATCATTTTTATAGGTATACATGATGGAATTATGGCCTCAATTTTTTTGGTTAGTTCACCATTAGTTTTAATTATTATACTATTGTTGTTGTGGCTGATGTTATTATTGATGTTATGGTGGTGTTATTTACCATTGTTTTTGTTGGTGGTGGTTCTAATTTTGGTTGTTATTATGTTGTGGAAATGGATTTTAATAGGTGCCCAAGTTATTATTAGTCATAAGAGCATGAGTATCTTATTGTATCTCTCCATTATTAAGCATATTATGAATCATATGCCTTAGTTGTATACATTATCATATGGAGTGTCCCTTGACATAATGGTACTCAAAATTTGTGCTCTTTGTACCAATCAAGAAAAGGAATTCCTTTAGTAAATGGCCTTGGTAAAAGCTATCTAATCATATTTTCCTAAGCCAATTTATGTAATATAAACTTAATAGGCTCTCTGAGGTCATTAAATGTTCTATAAATGGTTAATCTTATTCTTAGAGGAGGTGTTTGAAAATGGGATTAATTTTGTAGTTGGTTGCATGGAGGTCTTGGCTAAATGAATGGAGGTGGTGGTTGCTAAATGGGTGGAGGTAAATGGACAAATGGTGTTTCCACCATTTGTACATAATATGATTTAGTGACCCCATTTTTAACAACATTCTTATTTTGTTTATAGGCCTTTGGTCTTTCATTATTATTGGCTTAAACTAGTGTTAAAGTTAATATTTGAATAGCATTTTAATTTTAGTTATGGATTTGTTTGTTCTATTGACCTTGATGTTGGTTTTGGCTCTAGTTGGAAGAAGATAGCTTGATGATTTATTTTTTAACAAGGTCCTTCTCAATCTCTATCCATTTATTTATAACCTCTTCAAACATGGGAGCACATTATAGCTTGAGGTGATAATATATCTCACTATGTAGGCTCATGGTAAATATCATGGACAATTTCTTGTCTAGATAATTATGAGTGAACTAACATGAAAGTTCTCTCCAACATTTTAGGTAAGCAATGAATATTTCACCATTTTTTTTGTTTTTATTGGCCCAAATACACAAATTTAATATTGTGTTTGATATTATATGATAAATTTTATACAAACTTCTTAGAAAGGTTATCAAAGTTTGGTATATAATTCTTTGAACATTTAAGAAGCCATTACAAGGCTTTTTCAACTAAACTTATTAGAAAGAGGATAAGAAACTATATGTCAGTGTAGGCCAATGTTTGGAAAGAAAAAATTAATTGCTTTAGATGTCCTTTGGGGTCACCTTTTACCTTATATTTATAAAATGTGGGTGGCTCATAACTTGAAGGAAATGACATTTCAAGATAATAATATTGAATGGATACAATCATATTTTTTCTAGCTTAAACTTATTTATTTGCTTCCCTATTTATATGGCTTCAATTACATCCTTCATTTTATACAATTGTTGAGATAGGAATTTGGAGGGCATGGCCTATTATAGTTGGGGTTATGCAGTCAAAGGTGGATTACCTTGATTGGGGTATGAAGGAATAATATATTACATAATGTTTTTTTGGATTAGTTGAATGACTAGGTATATGAATCCATGCATTAGAGTTATACTATTGATATAGAATACGATGATGTTGGTAAATATTATATCTAGGTTTCTTGGCATGGATTTGGTTAGAAAATTGTAGTTGTGGTAGTCTCATTTGGTTAGATGGAATATGTTGTTATTTTTGGGTTTGGGTGGGACCTTTTTATCTACTTGTTGAACTCTAATGTATGAAGGGAACCCATTTTTGTCTAAAACCCTATTGTTGAAAGTGTTGTAAATTAAATCCTTATTGTATGTGTAATACCTATTGGATGAAATATAATTTTTTCCTAATACCTAGTACCTATTGTATATTCAAACCTTATTTTTAGTTAAACACCTATTTTTGATTAGGTACTTTTTAAGGGGGGTTATAATTTTTTGTTGTTGACCAAATGGAACTCAGTGTTGACCAATAGAAACACATTGTGGATTAAGCAACATTTGGGATGTTTTTAGTATATTGGTATGTTCTTATTGTGGTAGAACATTTGTTGTCACCTATTGAGGTAGTGTAGTGTTTGTTAAGGAGTGTAATTTTCCTATTACATTTGGTAACTAGGCATATTTACCCCCTATTATTGAAAACCACTCATGGTATTGGATAGAGGAATATATTATTCATTTAAAAGAGGTATATTTAGACCCACTGTGGTTCACATTGGAATGCACTTGCATGCTATCTACTATGTTTTGTGTGAGGTCCTCCATTTGAGTAAAAGTGGATTATATCATAATGGGGACATTATATATGTCTCCTACCAACATGATTTTGATAAAGGGATCTATGTCTTGATTTAAATATCCCAAATAATCTATTTTTGGCCCTATTTAAGGACTTATCTCTATAATTGGTGTGTTTGAAACAAATATTGCATTGAAATTTTAAGCTAGGTTAAGGTAATTTTGGTATGCTTCCTATACATGTTCTAATTGATTAGTTATAGGTACTTTCCATTTCACAAGCACACTTTGGATTTTTGAGATATTGAAATCAAACCTTAATCATAACTAGTTGATGCATGTTCAAATTATTGATTATGAGGCACATCAGTAGGTGTTATAATAAATCTAGATAGACTTTCATATGGGAAGTCTAGTTGGAATTTGGCTCCTACTTCTAGTACCCTGACTAAAATTTCATCTTTGTTCTATAGAAAATGGTGATCAAAACATTATGGATCATAACTTATCAGTGCTAGTACATAATAGGGCTATTATTCTTAGATTTTTTTTGAAAACATGCATCATTGTAGAAAATTAATATGCCATTTTCTCTTGTTCTTGGCCTAGATAGGAGGGTGCACTCACTAACTACTACTCTAGTGTGTCTTGTTCTTGTTCAACATATGGAATATTATAATAGGGATATAGATCCATATTATATGCTATATCATTGCCATATGACTATTGAAAAAATGGGTAAATAGTACAAAATTTATCATAGTTTAGATTCTTCATCATCCCATTACATGTATAATGAGGCATGTTCAGATCTGTGACTAGGTCTCTTAAAAAATAAAGTCTAAAATGGAATACAACTAAAATCAATAACCTTTGGATCTATAAAAGATATCAAAAATGTATTTAAAAAAACTAATATAGGTCTATGGAAAAGGTAGAGTATAAACATAAAAATAGTCTACCAAAGATATTTATTTGTCCAAATGTGCTTATAATCAGTGGCAAAGGTATCTAGACAATGTAGAACAATCATGAACTAGGCTAAAAATATAATGATTTTCCCAAAGCTAATTATAATCATTAGTGTGGAAAATAATGATAAATCTAAACAATAACTCAAAATCTCAATTTAAACCTAAGACAATTATCTTGGATAAATAAGGTAAATAGCGTAGAAAATAACCTAATTATAAGGTGATTGATTGGTTTGGAAGAACACTAGGTAATTGGATCATAAAAGAATTGATAATTGGATCACAAGAGACTCTTTTAAAAATGTAACTATGACATTTTATAACTTAGTACCAAAAAACTTTAAATAAAACACATGACAACAATCTATACTCAATAGATGATAAAACAAGGCACACGACAATAAACAACTTCTAGGTATAGGCAAGGGGTTTTTAGACCACATATGAAATCTATCCAAGTATCACAATCCAAAAACAAAAGGTATACCACCTAATCCAAAATTATACGAGGCTTTGGTGTAGACTTGATTAGTTCAATATTTTATCTTTAAAAGATTTAACTTCAAATTTAATATAAAAGACTTAGATTCTCCAAGGCAAATAGGCTAGACTAAAATGGGTAGTGTAACCACACATTTTTAAACAAAAGGTATGAATAGTTTTGGAACTTGGTTGCAAATAAGATAAGTTTTGAAATAAAATGAGAAGTGTAACAATTCTCCTTCAAAATATTTATATAACAATGGTTTTGGATAAAAAATCTAAGGCAAATGTTTTGAAACAAAATGGAAGCATAAAAACCCCTTGTTAAACAAGTGATACACAAATGGTTTTGGAATAAAATTCAAGGAAATTGTTTGAAACAAAATGGGAAGAGTGACACCTCTTAGCTCAATTTTGTGTGAAAACATGTGAATTTTTTGAATTGTTTTAACTTTTAAAAATAAACAAATAATTTTAGACCCAAACATATATGCTAATGAAAGAAAATAGAAATAACACTAAGTACATGACCTATCCCTAAAAATAACTAGATGTGTGTAGCTTATAAATTTGTTTACATATATATACCAATGCTACAAAAGAATTAAGTGTTAATCAACAAATTAAAGAGTGAATGTAGGTAGAGTTTTTAATCCCCCCTTTGTCTCTCAATCATTGGTACATGGTATGAACTTAGAGTGAAAATCACTTAGTATTTCACAAGATATTCTATGACAAAGTGGGGTTGACTAAAATTTATAAGTTTTGAAGTGTTATAAATGGTCCTATGTGTGTATAATAAAATGTTAAATCAATTAAATTGGATTTAAACTCACTAACTTTCTATAAAAAGGTATAGTCTTTTACATAACAACTTCAGCTATGTACTGCTTAGTGTTGTTTGATGTTTAGTGTGAACTAATTCAAGTTTTCATTAGGATTGAAAACTTAACCAATCATCTGCTATTTAATCCTAGTATCAAATGCCTAATTTATATACCCCACCATTGAGTGGTGTTGGTATGATGTTGGGTGATGAAAACCCAGGTTAACATGCCCCTAAATAACTTGTGAGGAGGTGATGAAGTCCCACCAAAAAGACAATGCAAAATAATAAACAAATGAAAATTAGAAGAACTTAGAGGTCATTTTTTGGGTCACCTAAGTCACTCAAAGCTTATGGATAACATACACAATGTTTATTATGTTTTAATCTAAACAAACAAGGAAATAAATAAGGCACTTTTGATCACCTGAGTTCCTTATAAGGGACGAGGGAGAGCATACATGAAACTTTTTGTTTGACATAAATAATTAATATAATAATTTTATAACTAACAAAAAAAGAACAAACAAAAAAGAAGAAGCTATTAAGATCTCTATGCTAAAGTGAATGTTTGTTTTAAAAGCACCAAATCATATGTGATTGAAGTTTTGATCCCTTGTCCTTGTTTTCTATTATAAAATTGAAATGCACAAAGGTAAGTGGTGTAAGGTAAATTTTAAGCACTAAAATGAAAATGTGTATGAGACTTAGAAGTTTTTATACCTATCTTTCTCCACTTGGGTTATTCAAAAAACATTAGGGGGTTCTCTTATCTTTATGCAAAAAGGATAATCAATAAACAACTTTTCATTTTTAACTCTTAGGTTTATGTTTTACATAAAGAAAAGTTGTTCACTCTATAACACAACAAAACTATTGATTCTAACAAAGTCATCATTATCTCTATTAAACATATATGTAGAAATTGGTATCTAGTGAATTCATTGTTAGATAGGGGTAGAGTCACCAATTAGTCCAATTGAAGTCATTGAATATGGCTTAAAATTAAGTGAAGTAACCAAAATCACTAGTAAATATACTAGACAAAGTCACCAAATAATAGGGTCAATGTCATTATATGAGTTTGTCAATGTCATTATTTATATATAATGGTTATTTTTAACATATGTTGCTATTTCCATTTTCACTATAAAACCATGTTTCCATTTCTAATGAAGTCATTGATGCAAAGTCCCCAATTTTGTAAAATAAAATATCACAAATAGGGGATAAAATAGGCAAAATTATCATTATGTTGTTCCCAAAATCTATCACTTATTTTTGTGGACAACAGGTCGACCATTTCAGTTTTACAGGCCAAAATGGTCTCTTTCTTTCTCAAAATGTTTTGAGTAGTCAAGTTATTCAATCACACAAGCCTTTTCAGCTAAGGAAATCACAGGTTCAAAAAGTAGGTTTTCACAAGGAGAAATCTCAAAACACATAAGGCATTTCCTAAACAATTGCAAGGATGGTTCAATGCCAATGTTCAATCAAAAAGGTTCAATGACGGGATCTAATGATATAGAATGAACCATTGAAATCTACCTCTGAAAGGTTCAAAGATTTCAAAGGTTCAAAGCTTCAATGTGTTCAAAGAGAAAAAGGTTCAACTAAATAGTGAAAATAATTGGTTCAATAACACCTTTAACTCATAAAGAAGAATAAGTGAATGCGGTTCTTTACAAAATTTTCAAACTGCCAAACTACCAAACCGATTGAACTTTGAACTATTGAACCTTGAACCATTGAACTCCAAAAATTTCAAGGGTTCAAGGTTCATATTGGTTCAAAGTGACCAGTGATGTCCCCATGGATGTCAAATTTAGGGTAATGGAATAATCATTGATTTTCAAATAACATAGACCGAAAGAGAAACTCATCTATCCACTGAGAAAGGAGCCAAAGAAGCCAGAAAAAGGTGAGAAGATAGCCCCAAGAGCTTGGATCACCAGGAAGAGATAAAAGGTAGCCAGAAAAGAGGAAAAGTTATAGAGAAATCTGAAATATCTATAAGAGAGTTATTCTAGTAGGTGGAGCAGTCCACTAGGTGGATATCAGAGAGTGCAAGCATTCAATAAGATGGCCTATTTTTCTCCATTTAAATAAAGATGAGTGGACATTCATGTAAGTATAATAAAGAGGATAGGCCTTACCTTTCAAAATACTAGGCAACCCATTCTTTTAAGGATACATTTGAGATGATTTAGAATGCCAAAAGTTAAGGCTAATGACCTGTTCCAGCATGGCCCCTTCACATAATTTCCAATGCATTCAATACAACATGGGCCATTTCATAAAAATGAGAATCCAAGTCTTTTTTGGATGCTATATATTGTAATCTCTCAGTTTGTAGAAGGGGGATCTCTTAGTTTTTAGAAGTGAAACTCTACCCAAATTGAAAGGCATTCTTGAGACTTTGAGCTCAGACTATTAATCATATTTTATCAAGTGAATGAGAAAGCAAGTGACCTTTTAGACTTTGTGTTGAAATAGATTGTGTTATCTAGAAAATAGTTCTTATGTCTTTTTCATAAATACAGTCTTGTACATTTAATCAAATAAGTAGAACAAGTGGAAATAATCTGAAAGATGTCTTGAAGTCAACTATGGGAGACTTTACGCTGCCATAATTGTCTTTAGTCTATGTGTGTTTTAGGTTTCAAGATATTGGAGAGACTTTGAGCTTCCCTTATCCTTCATAATCTTTTACTCTATTGTAGTTTTTGGTGGATACTTTGTGCTACACTTCATTCTATTATGTTACTTTGTCCTATATCAATAAGAGAAACAATGAAAGACTTTGTGCTTTCATGGGTTTCTTATGGATCCAGTTACTACCCAAGAAGGATTCTTGCTATTTGCTAAACATAATTTTTTAAAGAAGAGAAATGCCTTCAATAATTACATAAGAATTCTCCTTTATTTTGTGAACATCATATTTGAAAAAAGAGAGATGGATGGTATGATTTCACCCCTGAGTCTATTTTTAGTTTATATTAGTATATTATAGTTTATAGAGAACCTCCCCTTGCTGAGAGGAGAGATTTATCTCATTATGCTATGGTAACCACACCCATTTTTATGTATAAATCTCATTGGACTATGGTTGATATACCCATTTTGCCAATAGTTAGTTGATGAAAAATATTCACCCAATAGCTTTTTGGCAACTTTGTTGGGGAAGAATGTGCAATTTGAAACCTCTAGCTTCAAAATGAAGCAATTGTAGTTGTTTTCCATCTTACACTCTGGCATATCCATGGTATACACAAAGCTAGAGAGCTCAAGGTATTGTTGATCATGTGTTCAAGTTTGTGTAGTGAAATAATTTTGACCTTTCTCCTCCACAATCTTTCCTTCAGTGAACCAAGAGTTTTCCCCTACCAAGGTCAGGTCCCCAATACTAGGCAAAGCTTCTCTTTCCTCTACTAGCAGAGCTTTGTCTATACGTACCCTACAAAGGTTTGTTATCCCTCTTTTCAATATCCATATCATGGCAGCCCAAGGCCCTTGGGGTAACACTTTTGGCCCTCTGAATTTAACCCCACCTTTACATGAACTACCCCATAGTTCAAGAAAGAATTTTCCCAAGTTTTATGGTGATAGGAGAGTCCATCCTAATAAGCATATTTCATCTTTCTACATATATTGTGGTGTGATAGGCATTGAATTTGAAGATATAATGGTCAGACTATTTGTGGAAACATTGCAAAGCACTACCGCAAATTGGTTTTATCATTTGCAAGCACAAATAGTAATTGAATGGAACACTCTCAAGGCTAAGTTTGAGGCTAGGTTCAAACCTACAGAAGATGTGCATGCCCTGTGAGCCCAAATTACACAAATGAAGAAGGAGCCTCATGAACCCATGCGAGACTTCATTACTAAATTTGACAAGTTGAGGAATAAGATTCCTACAATTGCTCAGCAAATGCCGAAAAATATTAAGTGCTTCTTCATCAATTCTTAGCTTCTTGAAGTGAGTTTCCTGTTGAGGCAGGCTAGCCACATAGATCTTGTCGTAGCTTAGATTTTGGCCACTAAGGTTGAAGATGATCTTATCTTAGCAAGAAATATAAGAAGAGATCTTAATAAAAATAAATCTTCTTCATCTTTTGAAAATTTCTCTACAGACACCACTGATCCTATGGTGTAAAAGCTAGAAAATGAATTGCTAGCTCTAAAAAAGCAAATGGCAGAAGGGATGTCTACCCCTCCTTATTAGGATATATCAAGGAGGACATTTCGCAACTAGTCATATCAAGGAAATGCTACCAAAAATCAAGGGCAACCAAATCATCTTCCTTCCCCACAGGGGAAGCTTGCCATTGGAGCAACACCAACTAAGTCAATAGTTGGTTATCATGAAACTAAACATGATTTATCTTTCCAACCTAAGTTGGGCAAAGAAGATGATGCTAATCTCTTTTCAAAAGGTGAATAAGAATTAGTTGGTGACTCCAACATTGGTTTCTTGAATTACCAGGATGAAGCTAGAAGAAAGGGAGAAGTGTTTGATGGATCATACGTTGTTTTTACTAGGTCCTAAAACTAATCAACTCAAAAAGCTGATAAGGGAAAAATAGGGGAAGAATCTCAACTAGTAATTTCAATTACTAAATGGGGGAGTTCACTACCTTTCAAATCAAAGGACCCAGTGATAAATAAAAGAGTAAGTACCTCAAACAACCTTACACCTTCTACTTCAATTTTATAGACCAGTACCATACCCAATAAAACCCATAATAATAGACTTCTTTCCTCTGTTTCTAGTTCATTTTAGTCTTTTGATATAATTAACCATACTAGGAAGACCAAGATCCAAATGTCTGAGTTTGAATACTTACAAGCCAACCCTGAGCAGTTGGATAGGCTAGTTGAATGCATCAAGAATGGAATCGTCCCTACAGGATAAAATGTTTCAAAGGTAACTCATGATCCCTCAAAGAATACATCCACCTAAAACAATCTTGTCATTTTTCTTCCTATTACCCTTGGGAAGATAGAACCTTTATATGTTTCCTTATTGATAAATGGTCTTAAGCTGAGCAACTGCATAATATAATTTGGAGCCTCTAACAATATTATGCTCACCTAGGTAGAAAACTCTCTCAGTCTTACCTTAACTAAAACTTTTGGGAGATGTTTCTCCATGGAAAAAAATAAAGTGCCACTTTTGGGAAAAATCAAAGATGCCCAATTTGCATTCACGACCTTCCCATAAAAAAGGATTAAAATGACAGTCTTGGTGGCTGATGTTCTAGCTTCTTATGGCATTCTACTTAGATGAAATTTTTGCAAGGATGTTGGTGTGGAATTAAAAATGGACCTATCTAAGGTGAGGATACCTGTCAAAGGCATCATGCAAAGGTTGCTTCCTTAGGAGTCAAAATACATTATTACCCAAACATCAGCCCCTGAAGCTCAAATTATGTTTGAATCCTCATGAATGGGTAACTATTTTTTGTCCACAGAAGATGTTTCTATTTCATTAGATATGTTAGAAGAATCGATGGAGCACAGTTTAGATAAAAAAGAGGATCTTCCCTCTCTAATAAAGAAAAGTCTGAAAGGAGATCAGATTTTAATGATGTCTAGATTCTAGAATTTGATAGCAATTATTCTTCTACCAGTTATAGAGCTGGAATTGTTTTGATATCTACACAAGGAGATATTTTTCCCTATTCATATAAGTTGTAGTTCAGCAATACCAACAACACCGCTGAGTATGAATCTTTGTTGCTCAGATTGAAAGCTACTCAAGCTAAAGATGTTAACCTTCTTCATGCTTAAGGAGATGCTGAAATGGTGGTTTATTAAGTAAATAACTTGTATCAAAACAAGAATGAAATATTGTGACATTATTTCAATCTAGTGTGGGACTACCTTAAAATTTTTTAGGCTTTTAGTATTTTTGCAGTGCCTAGAGAATTCAATGATCAAGCAAATTCCTTGGCCATCTCTGTAACTCTCATGGTTCCTCACAAATATTTTAAGGGCCATAAGTACACTATTGAGCTAATCTTTTAACCAAGTGTACCTGATAATGCCAATTATTGGCAAGTGTTTAATGAGGACAACTAAATCAGTGCTTTTTTAGAATAGATGGATGGCTTTGAGGAGCTTTATTTTGAAGGCAGTGAATCTCCTCCACAAGAATCAACTCCCAAAACAAATTTAAAAATTAGTGAAGAGTTCCTTCAGCTCAAAGGGAATAAAATTCCCAAAGGGTTAGTTTATTTTGAAAATCTATTCGATAAGCATGATAGGTTTATCAATAAACAACAAATGGATTTGAGTTCCTCCAAAGATTTTGATCAAATAAATTTGAGTACAGAAGATAATCCCAAAATGGTAAATATTAGGAATTGTTGTACTCTTGATGAAAAAATCAAATTCATTACTCTACTTCACCATTACATTGATGTTTTGGCATACTCTTATGATGATCTAAAATCTCTTAGGCCTAAAAAAATTTAGCATGAAATTCCTCTCAAGGTTGGGTTATTGCCTCACAATTAGAAACAAAGGTACTATAACCTAAGATATCATGTACTATTCTTTCTAAGATCCAAAAAATATTAACTACGAGGATAACTTTTCCAATCCATCATTCCACCTGGATTGCGAACATAGTCCCCATGAGAAAAAATAATGGAGAAATTCACCTCTATGTTGATTTTAGAAATATAAATCAATCATGTTTAAAAGACAACTACCCACTACCCATCATGGATCATCTAATGCAGATAGTGATTGGGTCAGAGATGTTATCAATGTTAGATGGTTTTTTGGGATATAATCAAGTGGAAGTTGGTGAAGTAGACCAACATAAGACTGCTTTCACTACACTTTGGGGCACCTTTGCATATCATAAAATGCCTTTTGGTTTAGTCAATGTTGGCACCACTTTCCAAAGAGTGATGGATCTTGCCTTCAAAAATGAAATGGGGAAGTTCATTATGGTATATCTTGATGACTTGATTATCTTTTCCAAGCATCATCCTCATCATGTGCATCATTTACAACAAGTGATGGAACAATGTCAACAAAATGGAATTTTTCTCAATCCCAAGAAATCAATTTTTAGGGTTACAGAAGGGAAACTTCTCGGTCACATTGTATCCTAAGAAGGCATAAGGATTGAACTAGAGAGAGTCAGATCCATCCAAGAGCTTGCTCTTCCTACTGGTAAGACTACATTCTATTCTTTCTTTGGAAAGGTGAATTTTCTACGAAGGTTCATTCCTGAATTTGTAGAGAAGACTTGGCACATTATCAACATGATGAAGGGCAAAGCTAATTTCTACTAGACTGAAGAAGGCAAGTCAGCATTTCAAGATATCAAGGAATCTATCACCCATGCCCCAATCCTATTTTGTTTAGATTATACCAAAGACTTCATAATATATAGCTATGATTTTGAACACATGCTTTCAACCATTTTGGTTCAACATAAAAAAGAAAGTATGGAGTCCCCCATATCTTTCTTGAGTTTTCCTCTCAAAGCTCATGAGCTACAAATATTCAAACATGGAGAAACATGCTTATGCTATGGTTAAGATGGTAAAACACTTCCATTTTTACATCTTAAACTCACACACTGTTACTCTGGTTCCTGATACAATAGTAAAGTCCATTCTAACTCAATAGGAGTTTGGAACTAAAAGGGGCAATTAGATTGCTAAAATCTAGGAGTTTGATCTTATTATCAAACCTATGAAGCTTGTGTGGGGAAGAGGTCTCTTCTAGTTAACTGATGATGACATACTAGAGGAAGTAGGGCATGAAGAAATAGAAGTTGAAGACATGCCTACAGTTTCCTTTGTCACTACTATGAATGAGTGGTATTCCAATATCACTCATTTCCTTACTTATGGTGAGTGTTCTACCCACCTATCTCACAAAGAAAAGAGAACTGTTAAGTTTAAAGCTGTTAACTTTGTCCTATGGGATAATAATTTATTCAAGAAGAGCATTGATGGGGTATTTATTCATTGCATAGATAAGGTGCACAGAGCAAACTTTTGGAGTCTTTCCACAATTTGGCTTGTGGAGGACATTTTTTTGCACCTGTGACTACCCAAAAGATTCTTCAAGCTAGGTATTATTGGCCTACTCTATTTTGAGATTCATACACCTAGGTGCATAGATGTGCATTATGTTAACAATTTATTGAGAAACCCAAGTTGGCCACATTACCTCTCAAGCAAGTGGTGATTGAAGAGCCATTTCAACAATGGGGTATTGATTTCATTATCACTATAAACATGTCTTCAAGTGCTGGACATAACTATATCCTCACCACAATAAATTATTTTACCAAATGGGTGGAAGCCATTCCAGTCAAGCATGCTACTTCAGAAGTGGTATGTGATTTCCTCAAGGAAAATATTATTTCCCAATTTGGAGTCCCAACCAAGATTATAACATATAATGTAGACTATTTCTCTTCTCATGAGGTTA
This sequence comes from Torreya grandis, assembly GCA_037957365.1. Lineage (NCBI taxonomy): Eukaryota > Viridiplantae > Streptophyta > Pinopsida > Cupressales > Taxaceae > Torreya > Torreya grandis. The sequence goes on from JARHVA010003908.1 coordinate 231,170, forward strand.
TCCAGTTCAACTACTATTATGAGACTATCATCTCCCACTCTTCTGACTATTATCTACAAGGAAATGGTCAAGAAAAATCAAGCAACAAGAACTTGGTGACCATTATTAGGAAGCTAGTAGATGACAATCAGAGAACTTGTCATAAAGCATTATTTGATGCTTTATGGGCATACAAGATTACACCCAAAAGGGTGATATGTATGCCACCATTTCAACTTATATATGGTTTGAATGTAGAGATACCAATCACTCTGGAACTACCAACACTAAAGTTGGCAAAGGTAGTTGAAGATCAAACATTTGAAGATTCTATCGCAAGAGGATCATGTGCTTGATTGAACTAAATGAGTGGCAAACTATGGTGGTGGATCGTATTGCTACACATCAAAATTAGGTAAAGAAACTCTTTGTTAAAAGAGCAAGGATTCATGATTTTTAGATTGGAGATCAAGTCTTGTTATGGGACAAGAGGAAAGAATCAAAAGGAATGAATGACAAATTTGATTCTTTATGGAGAGGTCCATTTACCATCTATCAATTCAGTGGCAATAATAGTTTCTTGTTGAGATATCAAGATGGGATGCCATTTTCACTACCTCATAGTGGGTAAGATCTGAAGCACTTTAATCCTTGAAGTATCAGATAAGTCCAGTTGTACATTTGTATAGTCTTTATTTGTTTTATATTGTTCATTTGATTTTTGGCATCTTTCTATTTTTGGATGGCATGACTCCGTAGCCCAATGGCATAGATGAAGCTACTTAGAGTCTAGATTATACTCCCTTCAATTATTTTAGAGTACAACCAATGTAAGTTCCCCAACTGGAGCTAGCTATTGTTCCCAAAATCTCACTTTTTTTTGTTGACAACAGGTCAACCATTTTGGTCCTATAGGCCAAAATGGTCTCTTTCTTTCTCAAAATGTTCTGAGCAGTCAATTTATTCAATCACACAAGCCTTTTTAGCTAAGAAAATCATAGGTTCAAAAGGTGGGATTTCACAAGGAGAAATCTCAAAACACATAAGGCATTTCATAAAAAATTACAAGGATGGTTCAATGCCAAGGTTTAATCAAAAAGGTTCAACGACGGGGTCCAATGATATGGAATGAACCATTGAACTCCACCTCTAAAAGGTTCAAAGAGTTCAAAGGTTCAAATAGTTCAAAGTTTTAAAGCTTCAACATGTTCAAATAGAAAAAGGTTCAACTGAATGGTGCAAATAATTGGTTCAATGACACCTTGAACTCATAAAGAAAACTAAGTGAATGCAGTTCTTTACAAAATTACTGAACCACCAAACTATCAAACTGATTAAACTTTGAACCATTGAACTATGAAAGGTTCAAGGGTTCAACATTCATGGTGGTTCAAAGTGACCAGTGACATCCCCACGGATGTAAAATTTAGGGTAATAGAATAACTGTTGATTTTCAAATAATGCAGACCCAAAGACAAACTAATATATCCATTGAGAAAGGAGTTGAAGAAGCTATTAGAAGGTGAGAAGATATCCCTGAGAGCTCAGATCACTAGGAAGAGATAAAAGGTAGAAAGGAAAGAGGGAAAGTTATAGAGAAATCCAAAATATCTGTAGGAGAGTTATTCTAGTAGGCGGAGCAGTCCACTAGGTGGATATTAGAGAGTGCAAGCATTCAATGGTGTGGCCTATTTTTCTCCATTTAAATAAATATGAGTGGATACTCATGTAAGTATCATAAAGAGGAATGGCCTTACCTTTCAGAAGACTAGGCAACCCATGCTTTAGAGGAGACATTTGAGATGATTTAGAATGCCAAAAGTTAAGGCTGATGACCTGTTCTAGCATGGCCCCTTCGTAGAATTTCCAATGTATTCAATGCAACATGCGTCATTTCATGAAAATGAGCACCCAAGTCTTTTTTGGATGCTATATATTTTAATCTCTCAGTTTGTATAAGGGGGATCTCTCAGTTTTTAGAAGTGAAACTCTACCCAAATTGAAAGGCATTCTCAAGACTTTGAGCTCAGACTAGTTATCATATTTTATCAAGTGAATGAAAAAACAAGTGACATTTTAGACTTTGTGTTGAAATAGCTTCTGTTATCTAGGAAATCATTCTTATGTCTTTTTCCTAAATACGATCTTGTCTATTTAATCAAATAAGCAGAACAAGTGGAGATTATCTAAAAGATGTCCCGAAGTCAACTGTGGGAGACTTTGTGATGCCATAATTATCTTTAGTCTATGTGTGTTTTATGTTTCAAGATATTGGAGAGAATTTTAGCTCCACTTATCTTTCATAATCTTTTAATTTGTTGTAGTTTTCCATGGATAATCTGTGTTGCACTTCATTTTACTGTGTTACTTTGTCCTAAATAAATAGGAGAAACAATGAAAGACTTTATGCTTTCATGAGTTTCTTGTGGATCTTGTTACTACCCAAGAAGGATTCTTGTTACTTGTTAAACATCATTTTTGAAAGAATAGAAATGCCTTCAGTAATTACATAAGAATTCTCCTTTATTTTGTGAACATCATGTCTGAAAAAAGAGAGATGGATGGTATGATTTCACCCCTGAGTCTATTTTCAGTTTATATTAGTGTATTATAGTTTATAGGGAACCTCCCCTTACTGAGAAGAGAGATTTATCTCATTATGCTATGGTAACCACACCCATTTTGCCATCAGTTAGTTGATGAAAAAATATTCACCCAACACGTTACATAGGGCAAAGTCAGTAATTAGAAAGAAAATAAAGTGATAATATTTTTTAGCTTAAAAATATTAACTTGAATATTTAATTTCTATTTTATGAATTATAAAGATTCCACATTAATCATCTAGTCCATATGGGATACATTGTCCCATCGAGCATGCCATAATATATCTTTGGAATTTGAAGAGTGCACAAATGTCATTAGTTACTTATTAGTGAAACTTAATAAAATTAAAGCATAAAAATGCAATGAAAATAAACCATTTTTCCTAATAACTAGGGTAATCCTAACACAATGAACAAAACTACAAAAAATATATAAAAACATACAATAATTTTACCTCCCTTGTCAAATTTTGTGTCCACTTATTGGCATAGAATATGTTCTTGTTCAGTCTATGGCATTAGAGACTTTTATTAATGTATTGTACTTTTTGGTAGTATTTATCTAATGCCACATTTATTTTTTATTTACTTGGCTAAGCTTGGTGCAAATCTTGATATCAATTTGGCATTATAACATTACTTTGATGGCTTCTTGAAGGCAATCCTATAGAATAACCTTACACACAAAAACTTGTTTGGGTAGAGTGAGGGAACTTATATTTATAGGTCTCAAAACTAAATTTAACCTTGGGGAGGTTAAGTTTAGTTTTTATTTTGGTGGAATTTAAAATAACCTAGGTTGAAGTAGGTTAACCCTAGGTTAGGTCAAAGCAATCATGAAGGCTTGATAATTTATTTTTAGATATTTATGAGCCATACCAACTCATAGAAGATATTTATGAGGTTTTGACTCAACTTTTATTGAATATTATGAATTAATAAAACATTTTATTATCTCCCTTGAATTTGACCTCATATTTGTTAAAAAAATAATTATAGATAAATATAATTCACTAATTCAACTTGGAATTTTTACTTGAACAAGATGATTAAGATTTTCTTTTTAATTAATCTTGCTTGGGGTTTTTATTTTTTGGTATTTGTATTAAATTTTTTGCATTAATAAATTCTCAGGCTAATAATGTCAAATTTCTAGGTTACACTTTGAATAGGGTTGAATCTAAATTGGGTTATGGGTGCATTATGGGCAATACCTTAAATAAGTAAGCCTCAATACATTTCTAGGTAATTAAATCCCTTATGTAGTTGAATTTGGGAAATATAATGGCTTATATGATTAAATGACATTGTTTGTTATAAATTTATCTAAATCTTGGTTTAGACATGAAAGTGACCAAAAATGAGTGTCTACACATACATTCACCTATAGTTTCCTATGTTTATGTGTTTACCCATGTGATTGGTTTAAGTTAAATAAATTTGTCTAGATATTGAATAGTGAAAAGTTTTATTTGTTGGAAATTAATTAAATATTTAATAGGATATATTTTAGGAAAGATTTACAAGAGGTGTTATTATTTTTAAAGGAAACTAATCTAATTAATGCAAGAATAAATCAAAACTAATTACATTTTTTGTAGTAAATTTAAATGAAAGAAGTAGATCTATTTCTATATCAAATTTATTTATTTTATCTTTTAAATGGGAAACTAATTTAAACACAAAAAAAAGATACACTAAATATAATCTAACAAAGAACAAATATTGGAAATTAAAAAAACCCCAACCTGATTCTGGAATAAATTAGCTAAAGTGAAAGAAGTATGTTGATAAAAGAATCCTCAACATGATTGCTCTGTATGATCTTATGTAAATTTAGCAAACTCTCTATATAAGTAATGCATAAACTTTGGAATAAGATATAAAATGAGAGAAGACACAATCCATAAAAATAAGAGAAGTTAAACTGAGGTTGTCTAATGTTTTAGCTTGCAAGGTCTATGTTACTCTCATTAATGATACTTATTCATCTATAACTGTGTAGTCAACTTGAAAATTCTATGGGCTGAATCTTATAGAAATTTTAACAAGGTGATTGCTAAAAAATCTTCTTGATAACAATCTCTAATGGTAATTTTTGGATATAAAATCAGGTCAAAATTGGCCTTCTTGTAGGAAGAGAAAGGAGTTCGTATGGGAGAGTTCAACTAAGTGTGATAGTGAGTTCAACTTTAGATGAAATAAAAATGGATAAATTTATAATAATGAGTGAGTTGGGAATGATTTCAAGTGAATAAAAGTGTTAGGAATAATAAGCATAATGCTAATTGTGAAAAATGTGTGAAAACAAGATTTATGGGAGATACTTTTGGGAGGTATTTCCACTGTGATGGAACCACTACTCTATGCAATGGGTGGTTTCTCTATAATATAGATAAACTACCCATAATTTAATTCATAACCACCCTTTTATGGAAAAAATACCCCTTATTTTACATAATTTCCATGACATTTGTGGAAATTGAGGGGAATTTTTGCAACTAGATGGAGTAGTTCTATTAGTTTGGGTAGAGGTTTTGATACTTATGGTCATTTTTTTAAAAAAATGAATAAGTGACTAGTAATTTCACAATAAAATGGGTTAAAATGGGTCAAAATAGGAATGTGGAAGCATAGAGGGGGTTTAGAGCTAGAGAGTTCCCTATGGAGCACAAAATAAGAGGTCATTGCATCATCATCAGATTTGTATCGAAAATGTAGCAAAGTGTAATTTTTTGGTGCATACATATTTTACCCTCAAGAGGGTTTATTTTCATTAATTTCTAACATGTATTCATAATCAAGGTGTATTGAAAGGAAATATAAGTTTAGAGATACTTACCTTACTTACCTTTACAAAGGAATGAAGCCTATTAGGACCCCATGTCACTTATAAATAGAACATGAGATTCAAGTGATACTTTCAAAGAATAAAAAAAGTAGGCTGTATTATCAAAATAAGGAGAGAATATTTATTATGTGTGTGGGGAGAATAATACTACCTAGACCATCCCATTAGGGGACTAGACCTGGTGTAGAGCTATGTGGACTTGCTAAACAATAAAAACATGCTACAAAAGAGAGAAATGTTGTTAAAGTGTTAGAAATAAAATATTAATTTTCAACATCCCGATAAAATAATACACCTGTGCATAATAATAAATGAAAATTATTGATATTATGCCAAAAAATGAAAACTTTTGAAATAAAATGGCTAGTTAGGGGTCTAATATGTTCAAAAAATTACCAAAAATAATTCATTTGTCATTTTACATTGAAGGAGATTTTTTATCCCTATTTTTTCAAGGACCATTTCAAGTGATAACATATCCATTGGAGAGAGCAAGATAGGATGATGGTGAATGTACCACTGATAAGTACATCTAGGCATAATCAACTCAATTTTTGCTATTTTTTGTCTTTGCTCAAATTTTAGAAATTTGTTTAAAATTGAGCTAAAATCTAGTCAAATTTAATTTTGTTTTCTTTGTGATCAATGTGGGGGAGGATATATTATAATATTTTTGATTTTTTAAATATTAATGTGGGTTTTGGTGTGTTTTTGGAGGGTTTTGGGGAACCTTGGGTGGCTAGTAGAACCACCACTTAGGTTACAAAACCATCACTTACTATATGTGGTGGTTACACAACCATTATAGTGGGTTTAAAACCACCTTAGGGTATTGCTACCATTGGGTAGTTGTTTAATTGATTGAGGTGGTTATGCTTCCACCTTAAGGTAGATTCATAACCACCATAGTTTAGTTTTAAAACCATCGTAAAAATAGGGGTAATTTTGAAAGTGTAGGATGAAGTTAAGATTTTTAGACTGGTTTAGATTTAGAGATAGGTTTTCTTAGCTAACTGACTGATGTGGGGTATCCTTACTTATTTTAGGGTTCCTATATCAAATGGATAAAATATCAAGATCTAGAGTGGATCCCTTGAGTTTAGTGCTTATGATGGTGGATGAGTTGGCCTTACTTGATCAAGTGGGTGTTCCTCATACTGTATAGGTGGGGATCACCCCTTTTTCCATCCAATCCAATAACTATTAGCGAATTTTAGCCCACATGCCAAGATTTTGCCTAGATAAAGAGGATGAGTAGAGTTCCACATGGTGATCATGACCTTAATGAACATAAATTAGGTTTAATAGGTCTCAAAAACTCATGTTGAGCCTTGAAAGTTCTTGCATAAGCATAAAAGATCTAGACCATCATCAACATGTCATCTAAAAGTAAATAGATCAATTTGATTTCACATTTAATAAATTCACTCGGGGAGCCTCTTGAACCAAAATATTTCATAGACATGATGTTATTCATGCCTTAAACATGATCTAAAATTTCATGACCTGATAAGTTATCTATATCAAATTATAAACGTTCAAAATTAGACATGTAGAGTGAAACATGCATGTAAACATAAAATTTAAGCCTCATAAAATAGTTGTTTAGATTCAAAATTTATAAATGATGAACATAGAGATAATAAGTGTTAAGATCTTAGGTGCTCAAATGAAGATCCAATGGTAAGAAGTAATAGGATAGAGTCAATGGGTCTCAAAGATTCAATGGTGTGCATTTGATCATGCATCTAAGGATCAACGGTGAACATCAAGTCAAAAATTTAGAGTATCTTGAGATCAAGTAAATGGATAAAAAGTGTCATGATCATAGTTACCAAGTAGATCAATGGTGTGTGTTCGATCAAATGGAAGGAGATCAATAGAATGTATTCAACCAGACTAAGGAGATCAATTGTACACATGAGATCGAAAATTCAAGGAACTTAGATTAAATGTGAGGTTAACACATGATACAATCATAGGAGTAGATGAAACTGATAATGTATCCTAAGGATAAACATGATATTTCTAAGTGTCTTAATCTTGAAGGCCCATATCAAGATCGATGATCAATATTAAAAGTCATATACATGAAACTTGGAGTAGAGGTCAAACATCTAACCTAAGTCAAACTAGAGTAAATGCTTCAAAGAGTTTTGTTTCCATTATATATTGATCAATACACAATTAAGTATATGTAGTTATGAAGTCAAGGGTTGTTAATGATGAAGTTCCATCACCATTAAATTATAATCTTGACCTCTAGTTCAAAGATTTAGAACTTACAGGGCCAATTTTCTGGTGTCATAGTATTGTCTCATGACTATGATCATTTATCTTTAAAGTAAAATCTATGTAGATAATGAGTCCTTAGCTTCCACAAGGTTTAGAGGTATAATACGTTTTCTTAAACCTAATATAGTTTAAGACAAGACTATATAACATGTAGGTTTTTGATATTATAGCTATATGAAAACAAATAAATGAGATTGGTTGTCATCTATAGTAAGACCTATGATTAGTTTTTAAATTAAGGGCATATATGTGATTATGGATAGGTGTCTCATCCTTTGACATAGTAATTTTTTGACAAGTAGTTACCTACAATTGCTAAAATCAAAATTAGGCATGGCTTTGTCAAGTCTATGGATATGAGAACTTTGTCATCATAATAAAGTAAGTGGAAGGTTCCATGAAAGATCAAAGAAAAGATATTTGGGGATTGGAGGAATTAGTTAGATCGTTCAATGTTATTCATATCTTAAGGATATTTCTTCCTTGAAAGGATCATGACCCATCATCTAAAAAATAGATTCTTGTCTTCTAGTTTATTTTTTAGCCAATGAGTAGAGCTTGAAGACTATTGGATCAAATAAAGGTTATCTTGTTGATTACGGGTTAGTCTTGATTCAATAAAATATGGTTCATAATTCAAGAAATTTGGTGGAAGTTCATTGATTTTTTTCTGTATGCAACCATGCTCTACCTCTCTTTCTTTCCATTTCTCTATATTACCCATTCTTTATCATTTGAAAAAGGATGCTCAATTTTGGGATTATCAGGGTAGTCTTTGAGATATGGAAAGATATTATCCTATTGATTAGGCTAAACCCTTTCAAACATTTGTAAAAAATACCTCTTGATGTAATAAAATATTTTCTTCACCTATCTATTACCTTGGATTTGTGTTGAGTGAGTTGTGCATGATAGAATTATATGAAGGATAATCTTATTCATCCATTGTCCTCCTTTATAAATTTATTTAGGCTATTTTCAAGATATTATAGGTACATATTAGTGTTATTTCTACCATTTATGTAAGTTCTCAGTGAATCTTAAAATTCCTCTTTCTTTACATTCATTGCTTCCTGAACCTAGCCTATGAAATACTTATGCAATTAGCTAGATCACGAGGTTCTGTAACCTAGCATTATCTTATATAGATATAGTGTGGGTTCAAAATTATGGGTATTTCCCATATTTATTTGGTGCATCACCATTTTACCCTTCTTATGATCCCTTTTACCTTTTCTAACCCTTTTCCCTGTGACAACATTAGTTTAGGTGATTCATCAGAATGAAGTCATCCTTCTTTGAAGGTTCAATCCCATCATAAGTTACCTAAAGCATGGGGTTGTTACCATATTATGATTGAGTCATATGTATATTAAATAACTCTATCCAAGGGTGAAGATTAATGCCATAATATTTTTGGCATGCTTGGTGGGATATACTACATTATTCACTGGTGAAGAATTTTGATGTTCTCTTCATCCAATAAACCTTTGGAGGAAAGTGTTAAAAAATAAATGGTGAGTCCAAAAATATATCAATTGGTTTAAGTATCCCAACTAAGTGTCTAATCATCATAATCTGGTATGTACAATCAACCATATTTTGATCAATATGCTTATTCTCTACCTTAGCATCAAACTTATCAAGAAAATAATGTTTATGTATTCCCCCCAAGTGGCCCTCAAATAACCTATCATCCCTATCATTCCCTTAAAATCTTACCACCCCTACATATGACCAAGTTCAACCTCCTTTTCTTTCAAATCAATCTTATAGTTCCCCTCATCAGGACTAGGCTTATCTTGTTACATCCTTGTCAGAAATTCAAGAAAGCATTATCAGTTCATATTAAGTTGATAAGGGAGATTGGTAAGGGTTTGTATTTTTCTCTAGTCATTACTATCCATATTCTACAAGAAATAAGGAGTGATCTTAAGTTGTTTAAGAATAGATGGTCAGTTTGTGAGGGTAAACAATGGTCATTTTATAAGTATGAGGACATAACAATGATGAGAAGCATGATCCATAATGAAAATAGTGTGTTGATATCTTATGAAGAGTATTAAGCTCATTTGGATTAGTCTTATGTGTTCTCTCCCCTATAAAATCATCAATCTCAACCTTTAATAGTTCATGATCATCCCCCTAGTCAAACTTGTCAAAGTCCATCCTTATCAAAAATCAAAAAGGAAATAGACCAAGGTAAAATAAACATGAAAATAAATGAGGGGGTTAATATTTGAAAATAATTCCCAATTCATGTCACGGATGGGATAAATATCTTATTTTAAGAATTTTGGAACATGTGGGAATACATTGAGGAAGTTAATTATCCACAGGCTGAGAATCAAGAATTGAAAGGGTGGGTATTATCCATTGAAATAGTGTTTGATAAATGGGAGAAAGAGTATGTCAAACATGAGCCAATCAATTTTCCCTCTCCTACCCCTATGCCCATTCCCACTCAAGAGGATGAATCCATTCCATTATGGATCTTCTTCAACTAATTTTACCCTGGCTATGTCATGCCCTCACTTGTGAGACCACCCTCTCCTATAACCATTCAAAATGAAGAAAAAGTGATTCTTCCATACTCATTTCCATCATGGAGATTAGTTTATAAAGGAATAACAGAGAATGATGAGGTGTTATTTGAGGTAGTTACTCAAGATCCACCAAAGATACCTTGTAAGGTACCTAGATATAAGGACACTCTCTTAATCTATAAGCAAGGTGAACTTCTTCACCCTCCCACCATATCCCTCTTGGAAAAGAGCCTATTGTACTAAACATAGAGAAGGAGCTTGCAGTCATAAGTGAGAAACATGAGGATAATGCAAGTATATATGATGAGGAGATCATGATAGGCATACCACTTCATAGGGAGGAACATGTTTCAAGTTTCAAGTTGTAGGATCTTGATGAGAAGTAAGAGGACAACCTTCATGAACCTATTATGGAGATCAAGGTCAGCTCAAGAAATTTAGAATATTAGTGGAAACATTTGTACTTATATTTCTTGAGTGAAATGGAGTAACTTAGTGCTGCAAACATGCCTAAAGGAGACAATCCTCAAGTCAAAAATAGAGAAGACCTTGAATGGACTACTAAAGGTCCATTCTACATAGATCAAGAAGAGGATCAGAACTAGGTGTCTGAGGTTGGCTGACTTCAAGATGAGGTGTTGGTTGAGGATAACCATAATATTCTAGAGTAAGAGGAAAGTAGATCAGACCTTAAACAAGATAGGTGTGATATTTTAGACATTATATGGTGAAATCAACCCTCATTTATAGTTTCAGAACAACATGAAATATTGAGTGAGCTTGATGAAAGAGACATCTCAAGTACTAAAGTGATGTAATTTTATGATCATACCAGTGAAGAGCTTGATTATTTATGGCAACATTTCAATGCCATAACCAAAGAGTTATTAGAGGCTAAGAGACATGTCCTTCCTTCAAAACATTATGATCATAATACTCTAAGTATGATTAGTCCATATCTACATAGGGACAAGGTGGAAGAACATGGTATTTTTGAACCACCAATTGAACTAAGAATAGTTGCTCCTAAGAGCTTAAATGAAGTGAGTAACATCAATCAAGTGCTCCTACAATCAAACATAAACCAAGATTGGAAGACTTGGACCATTATGTATACTTTAGAGACATGTTTTTTATATTTCATCCATTAGAGATCACATCAAAAGGATTATCCATCAAGCTACTTAGTTCACCATTTTTGGTACCTCCAAAGAAAAGTATTTTCATCTTAGTTTGTTACAAGTGAATGATACTAAAATTTTCCCATTTGACCCAGAAGGAAGGTGATTGTAAATTATTGTATAATATTATATATATTAGAGTAGATTTCATGCTTTCCTCTAAGTGCCCGTGTACACATTTATTTATTAGGTTAGTTTCCCTTTCTTTGTTTAGGTTAGTTTCCTTTCCTATTGTGTGTTTCCTTTTCCAAAGTGACTTGGGAATTTTTTTTGTTTTCTTTATTTTTGTCCTTGTTACTTCAAGAGAGGGTTTTCAAGAAAGGGACATACTTACTCAATTTAGATCAGCTTATGAGTCCATACCCAATGGATCAGACAAGGCATATGGTTTGGGTTCTCAAGTATAGCAGTCATTCTTACCTATGAGTCACCAAAGATGTTGGCTAATTTTGGCCCACATACCAAGATTTTTCCTAGATAGAGAGGATAAATATATTTCATCATGATGATCAAGACCTTCATGGACATAAATCAGGTTGCAAACGTCTTCAAAACTCATTTTGAGATTTGAAAGTTCTTTCATAAACATAGATGAGTCAAACTAGCATCAAAACATCATGAAAAATCAAATAGATCAATATTTTCACATTTCATAAATAAACTTGGGGAGCCTCTCAAGCTAAAGGATTGCATATACATGATTTTATTCATACCTTGAACATTATATGCAAATTTTGTGACCTGATGAATTGTCTATCTCAAGTTACAAACATTTAAAGTTAGACTTGTAGAGTGAAACATATGCATAGACATCAATTTTAAGCCTAAAAAATAGTCATTTGGATTCAAAATTTCCCAAGGATGAATGCATTTTGACAAGTTTCAATATCTAAAGTGATCAAATGAACATCAAATGGTGAGTGGCAATAAGATGGAGTCAGTGGGTCCTAAATATCCAATGGTTTACATTTGATCATTCATCCAAAGATCAATGGTGAGTATCAAGTCAAAAAGTTAGAGGATATTAAGATCAAGTGAAGTGACAACAAGTGTCATGATCATAATGACCACGTAGATCAATGGTACACATTTGATCAAGTTGAAAGAGATTAACAACATAAATTCAATTAGACCAAGGAGATCGATGGTGCATATGAGGTCAAAAAGTAAAGGATATTAGATTAAACGTGACATCAACATGTGGCATAAGCATAGGAGAAGATGAAACTGACAATTCATCATGAGGATAAACATGTGATTTCTAAGTGTCTTAATATTGAACGCCCAGACTGAGATTGATGATTGATATTAAAAGTTGAAGACATGAGATTTTGAGTAGGGGTCAAACATATGACCTATGTCAAACTATAGCAAATGCTTCAAAGAGATATATCACCATTATGGCTCTATCTAAAATCCATTAAGTAGATGCAGTATGCAATCAGGGGTTATCAATGATGAGGTTATGTTGTCATTAACGCATAATATTGACCTATAGTTTAATGATTTATAACTTATGGGGCCCATTTTCTAGGGTCATAATATTGTCTCATAACAATGATCATTTCTCTTTAAAGAAGATCTATGCAGATAATGAGTCCTCAGCTTCCACAAGGTTTAGAGGTAGAATAGGTTTGTTTAAGCCTAATATAGTTGAAGACAAAAATATATAGCCTTTAGATCGATATGTGATTATGTAGAGGTGTCTTATCCTTTGACATAGTCATTTTCTCAACAGGCAGGTACCTAAAGCCACTAAAAGTAGACTTAGGCATGGCTCTATCAAGTCCATGGATATGAGGACTTTGTCCTCATAATGAAGTAAGTGTAAGGTTGCATAGAATATCAAATAAAAGAGATTTTTGGATTAAAGAAAGCATTTGGAACATTCAATTATGTTTATATCTTAAGGATCTTTCTTCCTTAAAAGGATCATGACCCATAATCTACAAAATAGATTCTTGTCTTCTAATGCATTTCTCAGCCAATGAGAAGAACTTGAAGGCTATGAGAGAAAATGTAGGATAGCTCATTGATGAAGGGTTAGTCCTGATTGGATCAAAGATGGTTTATAATTTAAGAAATGTAATGGTAGTTATTTGATTATTTTCTATATACAAGCATGTTATACCTCTTTTTCTTTCTCTTTCTCTATATTACCCATTCTTTCTCATTTGTAAAAAGATGCTCATTTTTGGGAGTATCAGGGGACTCTTTGAGATATGGTAAGATATTCTCCTCTTGATTAGGGTAAACCATGCCAAACATTTGTAAACACTACCTCTTGATGCAATAAAAGACTTTATTTACCTATCTATTAAATTGGATCTATGTTGAGTGAGTTGTGCATGATGGCATTGTGTGAAGGAGAGTCATACTCATCTATTATCCTCCTTTCTGACCTCCTTTAGGGTGTTTTCAAGTTATTTTAGGTCTATATTAGTGTTAAATTTTCCATTAATGTAATATGTTTATGAGTCTCAGACCTCCTCTTTATTTGCATTCATTGCTTCCTGAACCTAGTCTATGAAATACTTGTGCAACTAGCTAGATTGTGAGGTTGTGTGAGCTATCATTATCTTATGAATATCTAGTGTGGGTTCAATCTTATGTAAGTTTTCCATATTTATTTCGTGCATTACCTTTTTATCCTTTCTTAAGATCCCTTTTCCCTTTTCTAACCCTTTTCCTTGTGACAAAAATAGTTTTGGTGATTCATCTAAAGGAAGCCAACCTTCTCTATAGGTATAACTCCATCATAGGTTACCCATAGCCTCATTTTTTCCCCATATTATGGCTTAGTTAGAGAGAGCCTAAATAACTATCTCTAAGGGTACATATTAATTTTATAAAAATTACTATGTTATATTTTCACATACTAGTACCATTATCAAAACACCTTTGTGTTCCCTTAGGCCCTGAAAGAGTGGACTATTACCCTCATAGATGTATACTAGATCACTCATCTTTTATTTTTTTGGAAACTAGTGTCTATTCATTATGTTGATAGTTATCATAAGGCTTATGGTTGGGTAGAGCATTTTGGATATGATGATGCATCTGAATTGGCTATAATGTGTGGCATGAAGCTTTCTCAAGTGGAGAGATCAGTGATCCCTACCCTAATAAATGCCATCATTATTATCCTTACCCCTTAGTTAGTGGGAGATAAGGGTACTAATATTATTTTTTATATTTAGTCATTGATCATTGACATATAAAGGAGAGAGGAAAAAAATATACTTGGGGTCAGGAGGTGTTGGCATGGACCTATAGGGACCTATGTTGAGTGTCTCACTTAGGATATCTATTCATCATCCACACAACTATAATTATGGGTTGGGTTTATGAGAGGATGATTCCCTATCAAAGGGGATATTGATTAGGGCACTATGACACATTAGGGCCACCAAGTGGGGAAATGTGTTTCATTTTCATGTTTTATGATGTAGAGGGATTTATTAATTTGTCATTATTCAATTTAAAAAAATAAACAAACAAAATATTACCAACTCTTACCTTTTCCAATCCACCTGGTTCTGACCTTTGCCTTAGACAAATTTTAGTTCTCTGTATAAAACAATCTTTGATTCTACCTTGTTCTACCTCTAAAGACACCTCAATACTTATGACACTTAAAGGCTAACATGTTCTAATCTCTTGGTCATTTGTTTTTCTATTGTAAAAGGTTCTTAAATTTCTCATTAATATGGTCATCTTGACCTTGTCTTTTTTACACAAGTTCATAGTTATAGTAGTAGATTATAAATAAAATAAATCTTGGCTCTATGAAGGTTTTAAGACCAAATCCTTATTCATTAAATGTCTCCTTATCCCTTTCATATTAAATTTTAATTATAAATTATACCATTGGTCCTTAACTATCTTATTTCACTACATTCCTACATTATTCATTATCCACTTCACAATGGCATCTCACAACATTTTCTCAATACAACATTCAAACAATCTTAGTATAATGCACAAATTGAATCAATAACTTCAAACATACCTTGTCCATAGTATTTTCCATCTCAGATACAAAAATGATGTAGAGGAATTTATATATTTGTCATTTTTGGATTGAAAACAAGAAACAAACCAACTCTTACCAACTCATACCTCTGCCAATCCACCTGGTTTTGACCTTTTCCTTAGACTTAGTTTAGTTCTTTGCATAATTTTTTTTTTGATTATACCTTATTTTACCTCTAAATACACTTCAATACTTATGACACTCAAAGGACAACATGTTTTTATCTCTTGGTTAATTATATTTATCTTGTACAAGGTTCTTAAATTTCTCATTAATATAGTCATCTTGACCTTCTCCTTTATATGCATGTTCATAGTTATAGTAGTGGATTACAAAGAAAATGAATCTTGTCTATGAGAAGGTTTTAATAACATATACCTATTCATTCAAGTTATACTTATCCATTTCATCTTCACTCTTAACTCCAAATTGTATCATTGGTCCTTCACTATCTTCTTTCATTGTGACAATCATTCTCTACTAGCCTTTTTTAAGGCTTTTTTGATTGGTATAGATGGGTACCAAGGAGTTTTAAGAATATAACCACCTTTATCAATATCCTTTAATAAATTTTTTTGAACCACAAAGTTTTATGTCTGCTTGGTATCTTTTGATCACTCTTTTAAGCATTTATAGCCTCATATTAGGCCTTTTAGGTCTTACAATACCCTATTTGCTCACAGACTTAACAAAATTATAATCAGATGTATGGAAAAACTTCAAAACTTAAAAAATATGTTAAAGTAATCTCTTTAATACCTTTACATATAAAATAATTATTTTTCCATGATTACATTGCTCACAACATGGATTTAGGTGTTGAAACCCTAGAATAGGGTTTAAGATTGTATGACCTGAGAGTAATCAAATGGCTCATACAAGCTCTTAAAAAAGTTTCAAACCACTATGTGGTTCATTTAGGGTCTAAAATTTCTATTGGAATATTTTAATTTCATTATTTTAACTCCAAAAATCCTTTGTTCACCTTTCATTAATGTTTTTAACTTCTACTATAGGCACAGTCACAGTTTGTCAAGCTCGAGAAGGAAAAGAATTATGTTTTAAGATTTTGTAATTATTTAAAATGGTATAAATGATTGGATGAATTTTTTCACCTATATACACTTTTTATACAAGTGTTGTATTACCTTTTAAATTCCTTCAATCACCAGTTTCATGAAGAACATAATTGGGTACATAGTTACAAGTCTATAGGGTTTCAATAACCATTCTTCCCTTATTTTAGGATTAGTTCAAGTTTGTTGAACATCATTATAAAATAAAAAAAATTATGTAAGATTTTTAATCCTTATTTAATTCATGGAGGATCTATTAAATTCCTCTAGTCATTTTTGAACATAGATTAGATAAATTGGGCATGAGGATATTGATTACACAAGTCTAAGTACCTTAACTTTTGAAATACACTTCAAAATGAATCAAATCCAATCTAAAAATTTAATAACATAGATATAAAAACTTAAAAATATCCTTATATTTTAAAAAACAATCCTTCATTAGTCTTTGGCTTGTACATTTAACATTTTCTTAATCCACTTTAGTGTAGGAATAAAGAACAGGGTATGTTATGTATTTTCCAATCAAAAAACTTTCTATCCAACCTCAAAACCATAATATACATGTATATATCAATATGATTTAATTATATTAAAAATTAGTCTCTAAATATTTTTTAATAAACTATAAAATAAGTATGATTTTTGTCCATAAAGTAACTTAGTTTCCTTCTTGATTCAAAACACAGAATATAGTCTTTAAACAAGATGCACAATTTATGTGGATTTTCACTTTCACACATATATGAAAAAAAATACTTGGTATGGAAATAAACTAAAAAAAAAGAGAGATAAATCTCATCAATGTCTCAATAAACTCAAAAAATTTGTTTGTTAGTGTTCTCTTCTTATGTTATGTTTGCACATGCAATCTACTGGTATACATAAAATTTATGAAAGTCTACCAACATAGTCTTTGTCAAACAAAGGAATGAATATTTATGTTCTTGGGGTATTGTACATTTACACACTTGAATTCCACCCCCTTATCCATGAATTTAACTCCTTTAATGACTATTAAAATAACTACAACTTATTTTTATTGTCAAGAATTGATGTAAGTACCTATTTCCTCCTTCTTATAGGTTGAGAGGAGAGTCTTTAAACTACCTTAACCACCTATAAATTATATATATATATATATATATATATATAAAATACTATTGAAGACTCCTAAAACATAAGGTCATATTATCTTGACCTTTCACCACATCAAAACACTTGAAAAATAATACAAATTTTTTAAAATTTTTGAATTGGCCTTTTATGTACGAAAATGCCTAAAGGTCCCCAGTTCAAATTTGATAAAGTTATAACACCTATAATTGACTCCTAGAGACCTAGCATGACTAAAAAAACTAGCCAAAGACTCAAAATATGACAAATTGACAAATATTTACATTGATGTAGTGATGATCCTACATCATTTTCTCCCAAACTATGGGATTTTTAATAGCGGTTGATTTGATTTCCCTATCCTACTAGGACACCATTAGACAATGGGCTAATGAGGGATCTTACCTTGTGATAGTTATAGGAGATATATAGGTCTGAGATAAATTTTTGTAGGTTGAGGTGCATCCTATGGATCAGGTACCCTAGAAGTTTTGTATGCCCTATGTAGGCAACCTCGCTTTCTTTGGATTTGTGTATAGGGAGAATCAGGAGGTAAGAGATATGAGGCTTGGGAGACTTTCATGACATCTTATAGCTAGGTGAGTACATATCACTTGACCAGTTCCACATGTAATTGGAGGAGGGGGATGGAAATTTAGAGTGGGTTAGTAGTAGTAGATAGGCCCACCACTTCCACCACCATTATAGGGGCTTACATAGTATTAGTTAGGAGGTGGAGAGGGTGAGGGTGAGGGTGAGGGTGAGGGTGAGGTCCTAGTTCATGTTGATCTAGAGGAGAATTTGGACATTGATGAAGATGAGGCTATAGGTGATGGATTTGATCTTGAGTGGTAGGAGGGTGATCCATGTAAATTGTTATATTTGTTCATTCATGATTACAACTCATGCTTTGATTTTCTCCTAGTTTCTTAGCTACTTTTACAAATTTTTTATCTATTCAATCCTAGTTGTATCTAATGTATATTGTGTGACTTGTGATTATAGATATTTGGGTAAGTGGATGAGGATTATTAGGGATACCCTAATTGATCTGGGCAAGAATTTAGGCAACAATTCGGGTGACAGTTCCACCCCAATTGATGACAGAACTTTCGGGAGCCATAACTTTTGCACCGTAGCTCCAATTGACTCACCATTTGAACAGTTGGAAAGATAAGAATGACAAGAAAATTTTGAAATTGAATTGAGATTTTATACATGAATTTTTTTCCCCTGAAAACCCAACAGAAGTGCCCCAAATTTCAATTTTAGTAGTGCAGTCTAAAAATAGTAAGTTTCTAAAAATAGTAATTCCTCAAATTCTGTATTGTTTTAAATATTAGAAGTAAAACCAAATAATATCCCTCAATATTGGTGACCTTCCACATCCTCCCCATGCTTTAAAAATGTGTATAAATGAAGAGGTAACCCAAAATGTGAAGACATACATCTCTTCCTAGATATAAGCATATATTTGTATTGTGATCTTAAGTAATACTATAGCTCTTCTCAGAGAATTCATTGTTACTATGTTAGTTCTATGCTATTGAGATATTTATCAACCATAACTTATAAGTTTTGGATCACTAATCAATCAATTTTAGCTGAGCACTAGTTAGACATGGTATTAGCTACTAGTGGATCATGGGCTTCCTATATGAATTGGTCACCATACTGATGTATTTTCCCTATCATACCATGCCTCAACTATGATTATGGGATTGATGATAGAGAAAATTACCCTTTTGGCTTGGGTAAGGATATTAAAGGACCTGGTGGATACCATGATGAGGTGAGGAGGTGGTGGGGCCTCTAGTTACATGATTGGGTAGACAACTTTAGAGGGAGGATCAAGTAGGAAATACCCTCCCAATTACAACCAACAAAGTGTAGAGGAGTGATAGGAGCAGAGATGAGTAGGAAGTGTTATCATAGTGATATCCTTGGTCATTATACTACTTCAACATCTTTATGTAGGAGGAAGATAGATTTTTGAGATTTATTTTGCAGTCTATTTTGGTCACATTGATGTATATATAATTATATTTGTAATGCCTCAAAGAACATTTTCACTCTACAAAGGTGATTATATTAGACATTTTTATTATATAAAATTGACAACCCACATGGTGTGTGTGTGTGTGTGTGTGTGTGTGTGTG
Organism: Torreya grandis; assembly: GCA_037957365.1. NCBI lineage: Eukaryota > Viridiplantae > Streptophyta > Pinopsida > Cupressales > Taxaceae > Torreya > Torreya grandis. Next base: position 251,016 of record JARHVA010003908.1, read on the forward strand.
TGTGTGTGTGTGTGTGTGTGTGTGTGTGTGTGTGTGTGTGTGTGTGTGTGTGTGTGTGTGTGTGTGTGTGTGTGTGTGTGTGTGTGTGTGTGTGTGTGTGTGTGTGTGTGTGCATGCGCACAAGCTCTTATGTGATTTGATTTCATTAATTTTACTTCAACTTTTTAGTTTATGCACTCTAAAGGATTATTCATTTGAGAATGTTTGGATATATGTATTTTTTCTTCATATTTGATATGCTATGGGTAAATGATTGTGTATGTGGAAATATATGTTAAGCACAGAATATACTGAGAGGGGGGGTGAATCAGTATATTATATATCTTATAAAACTTTCCCTTTATCAAATTTCACTTAATCAAACATTCAATATATGTAATAAAACTCAAACAATAAACATCACACAAGACAGAGAGAGACACCAGATATAACGTGGAAACCCAATGTGGGAAAAACCATAGAGAATCAATCTCAAATATATTCATGAGAACAACCCCATAGGAGCACCATACCCCTTTGCCAAGTACAAACCTTAGCTATAATTCATGAGCACCAACCCACAGGAGCTTCAAACCCCTTTGTTGAGCACCAACCCAGCACCTATTCATGAGCACCAACCCACATGAGCACCAACCCCTTTTTGTATACCACACACCTATCTCTCAATGTTGCTATCTCAACAAATGATAGATCAATACAACATCTTCTTCCTCTCTCTCACTTTTTCTCTTCTAAGCTAGATATAACAAATACAAATCATCTCTCACAATTGCTCTTTTTAGCTAGATATTACAATATCAAATCAACCTCTCACTTCCACATTACAAATGGCTACTCAAGCCTTTATTTATATCTTTCCAAATGACCTTTGGCCTTACCCCTTTGTGACCTTTCAATCCTCATGGAAAATGGTGCCAATCTTGGATGACCCTTCATATCCAAGCATTTGAAAAGTCATGTGGTGACCCTTCATGACCAAAAATGTCTTTCCCACTTATGTCCTTATCTTTGGTGACTTTTTGTATTCCTTAAAGTGTCCCTTCATGATAAATTCACCCTTTAATCTTTTGTCTTCACTTAAATAAATATTAACTCGTATTAGCCAAGATAGATAATATTAAATGCAATGGGGCCTTTATCACCAATAATACTAAACCTTTGACATCAATGAAAATATTTCCAACAATATAATGTATGAAGATGTTTAAATTATGATAAATATTCATATGTGACTATAAATATTCTATTATTTTATTTTTCAAGTGATTTTCTTACACAATACATTACTTCCAATTTGTAGTGAGGGATGTAAAGAGGGAAATATAATAGACATGAGGTGAATCATAACTCAAAATTTATTAGGATAGATGAATATGACCTCATCCTTATGAGTAAAGGGGGGTGTTTACTTATTATAAAACATATATAATACTAACCATATGGGATAGATATAGATGGAACTCAATTTTTAAGAGTCGATGAGTGAGAAGAAGTTACCTTATTAGAACGTAAACATATAGACAAGCCTTTTTGAATAACTTTCATTCTAGACACTCTTTTTTGTTTTAGTATTGCCTTTGTATTTATTTGATTTTTATTTATGGGACCCCCTAAACCTAGTCTTCTGTGACCACGAATATACATGGGTTCATCACCAAAGGATATATATAGGAAATTAAGGGCATGTCCCCCAATGCCAACCCCATGCAACCAGTAAGATGCAAGGGATCAACACCTAAGGTTCACAAAGGGTGAGAGATGCATGATTTTGATTTTTGGATTTGCATAAGATTTCAAATTTCATAGGATTATCTATATATACTCTCTATTTTCTCTTTCTTTATTTATTTTTTTGTAAGTTTCTTACCCCAAAAACTTCATCCCATGTAACTAGTAGGATGCAAGTTTTCATCACCAAGGGCCAAGGTAGGCAAGAAGAGTCACTTATATCTGATCATGTTAATGTTTTGTTTTTAAAAGGCAAAATATAGGGATAATAAATCATATGTAAGTTTATATAATCCCCTATAGGCTATCATTTTTATAATATATGTAAGATGCAGGGAAAGAGGGTGTAATCTACTTGTAAGAACTAGGAAAAAGACTGGTGCAACATACTAATTTTAAGGTGGTGAAGGACTATGAAAATAGGGTGAATGCCATGTGTTTTGTATTATATAAATTTTCAAACTAAATAATCATGAAATAATGTTTTTACTATGTTGGTGGACATGTGACATTAAGAAATGAATTGCATGTGAAAATGGAGTGGTACATGAGAACTAGATATAGAAACATTTTAGATGCAAAGAGTTTACAGACACACCAAACTCTTTAACCTCTAAAGTGCATAAATGATAGGATCTATTATTTAAATATTTTATTATTAGGTAGGGGTGTATCCAATTGGGTCTAAATTTTTGACCCTCACCTTCCTTTTTGTCTATCTAACTATCAAGTAATGTATCTACCATGAATTGGATGCTCACAGATGTTTTTTTGAAGTTATTATAGATGAAGTTGGTGTAGACAATTTGAATGTTGGTAGTTGAGATATGATGCTCATCTAAAAAGTATAATATGTCCAAGCATTCTTATCTATATTCTTCTTCATCAAGGATACCTCAAATGGAGAGACAAAGGCTATGTATTTCTACTTATAAGGGTTGAATAGATTCAGACCTAAATACTAATAAATAATGGGTTACTACCATAGGTGTTTTAATATTTATTTTATAATCCTAGAGCAATGCATAGAGATATATATGTTAATCTTATTTAGATTCCTTGACAATCTTGACTAGAATTGATTTCATGGTCTTTCTGATAGAATCAGCTTGACCGTTATCTTGTGGATAATATATGGAATCTATGTGGTGAAATATGTTTAATTTCTCACATAGCTTGTGAACCTCAAGGTTCTTGAAATGTGATATATTGATAGTAATGAGGACTTATGGAATCCCAAATCAATAAAGGGTCTTTTTTTGGATGATATTTTTAATAATAGATCTAGTCATGGTTTTTAGGGTCATTTCCTCTACCCATTTAGTGAAGTACTTAGATTTTATGATGATGTAATGGTGTCTATCTAAAGAAGCAAGAAAGAGTTTACCTACTAATCCTAGGCCCCAAATTTAAAGGGGACACAAAGTGATAATGGGTTGTAATGTCCTAGGGGGACATGTATCTCATGTGAAAAACTTTGGCATTTTACACATTTTCATATATACTTGATGGTGTCATGTTTTACAATGGGCCAAGAATATACCATTTTATGGAATTTTTGAGTGGTCACATGGCCACCAAAGTGTCCACCACACACACTATTGTTAAAATGAAAGAGGATTTTTTTTACTCTTCTTGTTTGACATACCAAAGTAAGAATGCATTGAAATACTTGCAATAAATATGTTGTAATTGGATGTAATAACATGAATATGTGTCCTTTGTTATGAATTGGCATCTTCAAGGTAAGTTTGGTCAACAAGGTAATTAACAAGGAGAGGAATTAATGGTGGGTTTTTCTATATGGCATATTAATTCATCTAAAAAATTAGTATCTATAAGGTTATTAACCTCTAGTAGGGATTTGACCAACCAATCTATGATGATTTTCCCCTTAATGGAATTTTGGTTGATATAATTCAATTAAAACTTTCTCAATAGCATGATGAAATTCTTGACATTCCAAGATAGGGATGACTGGGTTAGGAAAGTCTACAAGGCTTGGGATATCACAAAAAGTCTTATTTCTTGATTAAGTATATATTTCTAAAGATACTTGATTGTAAACACTATTGTTAGACACGCATATACTTGAGTGTATCATATCTTATAATCGACAAGGGTTTGGATAATGAAATAAATTATGTGCTCCTTACTAGTGTCATCTTCTTGAGCCAACATACCTACAAGTGACACCTTGATCACTCTTATTTAAAGTATGAGAGGCTTATCTACCTTGGGTTCCATTAGTGTTATAGGGGATAGGAGATAGCATTTTACTATGTTGAATGCTTCTTAACAATTATTCATCCAAGTTAAGACAATTTTTTTAGTATATTATTGATGGGAGGCATAGTATAGGCAAATTTGTAGACAAACTATTGGATAGCTCATAGTTTTCATAAAAATGTCTTAATGTTATATTCATCCATGGGAGCGTTCATTTCTAAGATAGTTTAGATTTTGGTGGGGTTGATGTCTATCCCCCATTTGGAGATGATGTATCTTAGGAGTTTCTCACTGGTAACTCTAAACATGCATTTATTTAGGCTGAGGGTAACTTCATACTTGATTAATAATGTAAAGATAATACATAATACTCCTAGGTGGTCTTAACACTACCTTGATATTACAAAAAGGTAATCTACATAAACTTACGCTATCATGTGAATGAGGTCATGAAAATTATGAGTCATGGTCCTTTGGTATGTTTCCCTAATGTTATTTAGGCTAAAGGGAATTATAAAGTAGCATAAGGTTCTCCATGGTGTGGTGAACAAAGTTTTAATCTGATCATTGTCAGATATGTGAATCTAGTTATATCCTAAAAACCATCCATGAGTGATAGAATCTTGTATCCTATAGTGGAATCAATAATGACATCAATGGATAGGAGGGGGAGTCATATTTTAGGCATGCCTTATTGATATATCAAAAAATTGAGGCATATTCAAATCCTATCATTAATTTTTTATGATGGGGATGATGTTAGACATCCATTTGGAGTAGTCCATAGGTTTAATGAAATTCAATTTTAGGAACTTAATAATCTCCTCCTTTACCATAATACTCCTAGGTGGTCTTAACACTACCTTGATATTACAAAAAGGTAATCTACATAAACTTACGCTATCATGTGAATGAGGTCATGAAAATTATGAGTCATGGTCCTTTGGTATGTTTCCCTAATGTTATTTAGGCTAAAGGGAATTATAAAGTAGCATAAGGTTCTCCATGGTGTGGTGAACAAAGTTTTAATCTGATCATTGTCAGATATGTGAATCTAGTTATATCCTAAAAACCATCCATGAGTGATAGAATCTTGTATCCTATAGTGGAATCAATAATGCCATCAATGGATAGGAGGGGGAGTCATATTTTAGGCATGCCTTATTGATATATCAAAAAATTGAGGCATATTCAAATCCTATCATTAATTTTTTATGATGGGGATGATGTTAGACATCCATTTGGAGTAGTCCATAGGTTTAATGAAATTCAATTTTAGGAGCTTAATAATCTCTTCCTTTACCATTTAACATTACCTTGGGCTTGATGGGTCTAATCTTTTTTAAATAGGTTTTGCATTGGATATTGTAACTAGGTTATGGATGAATATATCAGGATTGATGCCTGTCATGTCAATGTAAGAGAAAGTAAAGGCCCTATAAATATCCATAAGAAGTTTTTTGTGTTCCTCTACTTCTTATTTGGAAAGGGAATATCCCAACTTGAGGAGGCTAGGGTTATATTTTATCTTGACATTAATGTCATTAGTTTCCTTAGTGAAGGACATGTTTTCATCTTTGAATATGTTAGGATTTGAGGGGAGGTTAGGGTCTTATTCCTTAGTATTGAATACATCATTATCATCTTCAGAGCAGAGGTAATATTTTATGCATTAGTAGGATTTGTCAAAATTAGTCCAAAAGGATGAATTGGGATAATAGGTAAATGAGAAACCCATTTTATGGTGAAAAAAGGGAGTTCATTATAATCATGTAGGAAATCAATAATGGCCTCATTATTGTTGGCTAGATTAAGGACAAGAGGGTCTTTGTATTGGTTATTATGGATGACTATTTGTTAATTAGGGGCCTTATTTATGAGAATCTTCATCCTAATTTAGACTATAAAAATTGACTTTGGGATTGTCAGATGTGGGATGAAATGTGATGACAAGGTCAACATAGAGTTAGAAATCTAGTTATTTTCTCTAAGGAGTAATTCAATAGAGAAAAATTTGAAATATGGTGACCTCATGAATTACGGTCATGTACAATTAGAGGTGTTCATCCTTGGTCTAGTAGACATTGAAAACTTGGTTTATGACTAGTTATGAATTTCTATGGATATTTAAGTTCTATATACCTAGGTGTTTTACAATGATCATATTGAGTAGTATAGATTTTTATTAAAATCCATTATTTATGCATTCAAAATCTATTTTGAATATAAAATGCTTAACTTAACCCTTTGTGGAAATGAGAATGACCCCTACTCTAGCACCTAGATAGAACTTAGATCCATCATAATATAGGGTCTATTGATCATGTGTAAGAGGGAGGGGTTCATCAGGTAGGGTGTCATATTTTTTGATATTTAAACCATGTGTACATTGGATCTAATGATAGGTTGACCCAATCTAGCATGAATTATAATGTATAATTTCATTATAACCTATAATTACATGAATCTTATCATCCATGATTTTCTTTGAACTCCTATCTAAAGAGCCACATTAGTGTTTGATGCCCCAAAAGTGGAGGCTTTAATTTCATGATTTCCTATTTCTATGGATTGGTTGTGTTGAACTGGGTGACCTAACTGGTCATCATAATTTTAACCCTAAGCAAGGTGTGTTTGGAGGTTAGGGAAAGGATTATGGAAAAGTTTTAAGTTTAAGTTTTGGGGAGTGATGAGACCACTTAAAAGGGATTAGGTGTTTGTGTGTGCACCTCTTAGGAACATATATATGAATGTCTACATTTTATTCTCTATAATTATTTGTAAAAAATTGTTATTCTTTTGGTAGCCCCTAGTTTTGTGGCCTATGACTCTATGGAAGAGGTAGTAGACATTTGGGTCATAATCCCTAGGTCTCATATTCAGTCCTTGATGCCCAAATTATTTATCATTATTATGTGAGTGATAATTTTGGCTTTGAAATTGAGGGTATTATTTGTTTGACTGATATTGATTTTGGTTTTGATTTTGATACTATGCATTATGAGGTGGTGGTTGGTTGAAATCAACCATATGGATGGTAGGAGGATGACTTTTATTATTACCTCCTACATTGTTAGTGTTAATGTTGGTAATATTAGTAGGTGGAAATTGGCCTACATTTTTTTCTTGGCTTGGTCAGTGACACCATCAATAATAGCATTCTTATTGTAGTTCAAGATCTTGGGATCTTAGTTTATTTTTTTAAGGATATGGTTCATAGTTTGAGATCCCCCATTATTTTATGTGTTGATATGTTCATTATTTCCATTGGTTCATTGTCTAATGATGATAGCTTATTGATAAATATAAAGTTCACTTTTGTATACTTCCTCATATGATCAATATGATAAATTTTGGATGTATTTCCTCATTTATTTTTTAAGGGAATGGATTAAAATATCTTCCAACTCTCATTGGTCCATGTTCAATGTGTTTGTATAATAATATAAGACCTATCATCATATTATGATAAAAAGGGTAGTTGATTCATTATATTCTTGTTTGATATATAATAATTCCTATTTGATTCTATTTATTAGTTTTTTCATGTTAAAATATTTGACGAATTCAGCCATGAGCTGGTGGAAGGAGTGTATGGACCCTTTTGGGAGGTGATAATACTAGTCAAGGGGTATCCCTTCAAGTGTCTTGGGGAAGATATTTTATACAACCCCATCCCATGGTAAGAGTTCCTTGACTGTGGTGGCATAGGTTTTCATGTGTACATTGGGATCCACTTCCCCTTTAAATTTGGGAAGATGTACTAGTGGATGTGGGAGAAGAACTCCCTGTATACTAGAATTAATAGGTTCTTTAAGATATTATATGTAGGCTCCCATGTTGTTAAAATATATTACCACTATGGTGAAATTGGAAGGAAGAGGTGGGGTAGTGTATATATTATATTGATAGCTACTACGATGTGCAAAATAAAATTTATAGGGTGGCACATAGTAGGCTAGGGAATAATTGTATAGACAAGTGGACTTCAAATAGATGTGAAAGTGTGAGGGGACACTATGAGATGCTAAAGGTGTTGTTCCTTATTGTGTAAAATTATATGGGGTTTATTGTGATGGCATATGGGTTGTCTATGTGTGGCCTAGTGAGGTGTGGGTCAATATGTATCCCATCTATGGAGGGTGACTATATGTTGGAGGCATGTAACCTAGAGGCATAGGGAATGATAGGTTATTTTATACTATATTATTTTTTAGTGGTGGAACACACATGTATATATTTCTTACTAGATTTGAGTGGGTGGTTGGTAAGATGAATAAGTTTTTTAGACATCATGGTTGGGAACCCCATGGGTGAGAATATCTCCAAGAGCTTATGAGAGACGTGATTCTATTGTGGTATTTTCTCCTACAATGGTGGGAGTGTGTAAAGTTTTTGTTGCAATGTGGGTTAAGTTGTTACTAAAATGGGTAAGGATGAGGCATGAGTTGGAAAAAAGAGGTTTTGCCCTATCTTTTGGATTATATCTTATATATTATTTTATAGGTTGTAGATACAATCCACCAAGGTGATAATGAGTTGATTTGGCCTCATTTTGGTATTGGGGCCATGAGCCTCTAGTGTAAGGAGGGTATATGCCTAAGATGAATCCATATTATGGGGTTGGTTTGGGATAAGATCCTTATGAGTAGTATTATTATTTGTTGTTAGTGAGTTGGAGGCATATTTATTTTTATTACGAGGATGGGTAGCAAATTTCATGTGATTGACCTCATCCTTCAAATGATGGACCTTCTTAAATGGTTATCATACTTGGAAATAATTTCCATGTATGGGGTTTACAAGCTAATAGATGGCCTAGTGGCCACACAAAGAGTGACTAGCCCTCTACTTATAAGATTCATGGTTTTAGGTTTGGGGTTGTTACTTTTAGTTTTTGATATGTCATGTATTTATTTAATGATAACCCTACTCCTTACCTAAATTTCAAGAAGTAGTAATAGTATTAGTGTTTTATGTTAATATCAAAGGTTAAGTTGTTTCAAATCATAAACTATGGTTTGATAGAGATAAATTAGCTTCTCTTATAGCCCTCTAGGCCAAGATATATTTTTATGTCATGTCCAAACATATTATGGGGGTATATGGATACCTATAGAATGAGTGAAAGGAGAGGAGATGGATAAAGTAAAAGACAAGGAAAAGAAAAAGAAAAAAATAAATAATGGATACATAAAGGATGCATTCATTCACTTTGAGTTCACAAATTTATATTCACGAAAATTAGAACACATTAATATGTATACTCAATTCCTTGAGGTCTAGCCAAAGCAGTCAATGTAATGAAAGCACTAATAGTTTGGTTGGTTGTTGAGTGGAATGGGATTTGGGATAGGTAGAAATAATGGATTCTTTTGATGTAACTATAAGATCTCATATGTGTTTTGATTCTTTTTGAGAGTGTCAATATGTGTGGAGATAGATACCCAAGGCCCTTTGGTCTATGATATCAAAATAAGGTGGACTTCTTAATCAATGTTAGGCTCAGGTTAATGAAGGAGATTAGGCTGCATGACTCATAGGAGAAGATCTACTCTCTCAAGTTGAATTTTCCCATCCAATGTCATCCATTGAGTTTAAATAATATAATAAAAGGATAGACTCAAATAAAAAAATAATGGGATGGATGGGTGTCTAATCTTGGATAATGTTACATTGACATACCCTATTTTATGGTAGAACAATGATAGGTGGATCAAGGATGTGTCATTGTTCTTCTAAACTAGATAAGGAATCTATGATGAGGTGGGGAATTAGAGTGGATCAAAATACCTCATGTCTTAACTCAATACTAATGTCATATTATGTGATAATTTTCTGACTAATTACTCTAACTCTAGGGAAGAGGTCATTCTAGATAAAATATAATGTATCAAGAAGGGTCATCTAAAAGAGACTAGGTGTAAGATAGGTAAAAGCATATGATATTTTTTAGTCTATGGATTGAAAATTATGATTTTTATAATGTTTAATCAAGGCCTTAATATGTATTTATTGCATGAATGTCAAGGCTTATGTAAGATATGTTTACTTGCATGGATGGGAAAGTCTTTTGATGTGATGTGATTGATTGCACGAATGGAAAGTATTTTGTTGTTATGTTTTATTGCATTTATGTGTAATTATTTTTGATGTGATGTTATTTATTTTAAAAATATATGTGATTTTAGTTTTATGTCATTGATTTCATTAATGATAAGGATTTTGTTGATGATTGTTTTTGGGATTTTTTAGGTTTTTAACAAATGAATACTTGATGAAAACAAAGTGAAAAATGTAATGAATAAATAAAGTAAAAATAATTGAAATCAAAAATATTTTTCTTATCCTTTATATATTTTTTATGAATACAAATGAGAGAGGCAAGAAACTTATACTACTATGAAAGATGCTAATTTCTCCTAGATCTATTTCCATGAAAACTAGATGCAATGTTTTTGTTTATTTTTTATTAATTTATGTGACATAAACTAAATGTATGAATTAAATATATTTTTAAAAAGTAAGATTAAAATATATATGATATAAAATATCATAAACTAAACACTTTATATTAACCTTCCTTGAAAGCAAACTAGGTTTAGCTTCTTAACCTTTCTAACATTCTACAAACAATCTTTTTCTAATGAATTGGTAAAATGAAAACAAAATATATAAGTTATGATTTTATTTTTTGAAAGATATAAATAAAATTTAATTTAACCCTTTAAAACAAACAAAATTATAAATCCACAACATTCATACATTCACCTATAGTTTCTTATGTTTTTTTTACCCACATGATTGTTTTAAGTGCAAGAAGTTTGTCTAGATATTGAATGGATAAAAAATGTCTTGAATGGAAATGAATTGAAAATTTATTAGGATATATTTTTGGAATTATTGTCAAGAGGTATTTATAAATTTAAATGAAACTGATATATTTAATGGAATCATAAATCAAAACTAATTGCATTTTTCGTAGTGAAGACAAATGAAAGAGGGAGATATATTTAACTCTAAAATATGATTCCATTATTTTTTAAATGGGAAAATAATTTAAATATAATAAAAAAATATATTAAATATAATATAATAAATAATGAATACTATAAATTAGAATAACCCCAACCCAATTTTGAAAGAAATCAGCTGAAGTGCAAATAGTGTGTTGATAGAATAATACAAAACTTGATAGATCGATATACTCTTATGTAAATTTATGAAACTATCTAGCTGAGGGAAGCATAAAATCTATAAAAATATATAAAATGGGATAATAAATAATCCTAAAAAATAAGATAAAATAAACTAATGTTGGCTAATGTCTTGGCTTCCAATGTCTATGTTGTTCTCACGAATGACACTTCTTAATTTACAACTATGTAGTTGACTCTAAAATGCTAAGGGATGAATCTCCTAGAAAGTTTATAAAAAATAAGTGTAAAAAACTTATCTATAACAATATATAATGGTAATTTTTGGATCTAAAATTAGATCAAAATTAGCCTACTTATAAAAAGAGAAAGGAGTTTGCATGGGAGAGTTCAACTAAGTATGATAGTGATTTAAATTTGAGATGAACTAAATAGGGATAACATAAAAAGAGTGGGTGAGTTTGGAATTATTTAGAGTTTCAAGAGCTAATTTTAGGAGCCATTTCCATTGTGATAGAACACACCACTTTATGCAGGGGTGGTTAAAAAATTGTCACTTATTTTGTCAAAAACTCCATATAATATAACTGAACCACACTAATTTAATGCATAATCACCCTTTTATGGATACAATTCCTCTTATTTTACATAACCATTATGATGGTTGTGCAAACTAAAGGGCAATTTTACAACTGGATGGGTAAGTTATATCACCTTAGGTAGTGGTTTTGATACTCATGGTTATTTTTTTTTTAAATGAGTAAATGAATAGGAATATCATAATCAAGATGATAAAAAGGGTTCAATATAGTAATATTGAATCATATATGGGAGTTATAACTAGAGATTTCCCTGTGGAGCATAAAATAAGAGGTCATTACATCATCATTAGATTTATATTGGAAATGTAGCACTTTATAATTTTTAGGTGCATACATTTCCAAGATTTAAGCTAAAATATATTCCCATGAAATTTATATATGTAATTAAGGGGTTTTTAAGATAAATAAGGTGCATTAGATTCATCTATAAGGACATTTATAACCATTGATCTCTTTTGAAGGAGTTTTGGTAGTTTAGAGGTGATTAACTTCTAAAGGATAATTCATAAAACCTTGGTCAGGAATGGATTTTTAACTTTCATGAAATTAGAGTAGATAAAACCTATACAATTATCCTAAATCCATTCTGTCTGATGCACTTTCTCATATGATCTCACACATGATAAATGGACCTTCTCGAGCTTATAGGCATGTAGGTGCATCCTTGAGATAAGTGTTTTAAAAAAAAATCCTTCAATAATTTATTTATAATTGTAAATGACTCTTTTATATATTATCCATATAATATAATTCCTATAGGTATTTCTCCAAAGTATTTGACCACCTTAATGGTCTATAACATCATTTATCCCATGCATAGGGTTTGTAGGCAGCTTGACAGTTTTGACCCTTATGGCCTTCTTTTGGTGGCTTCTCTTCATAAAAAGTAGTATAATAACATTTTTAACCTCATAAAATGTTTTCCACACATATTATAAACTTATAGTATCCATTTTTAACACAAAACTTTCACTTTTTCTTCATGTCTGTACTTGCATCCTTGACATAATCAAGCTTAATATACATGATCATGTTGTTTCTTTATAATTTTGACCTTGTGTTTTTATTTATAGAAGATTGAGGTAATTGGTAATGTTTTAAAAAAATTGAAAACCATTTTAAAATAAATTAAATATCTTTAAACACCCCACAACCTCAAAAACTTACATATCATGTCAGAAGACTACACAAAATGAGATTTTCTACCAATGTAGGTTTGATCCATGATTCACTTGGCTTAGTTTGGTACTATAGGGACTATTAGACATTTTTATATTTATTTTCATCTACCGTCATGAATCCAATGAGATCAATAGGAAAAAATTGAGGTGCTAGGGTTTACTAGGGTTTTAGAAACACTTAACTTGCTAGTGATTGTTCATAAAGGACATGCCCTTAAACTCATAACTTATAACACAAAGTTTTACAACATAAGGGTTCCCTCCAACCCATAATATCACTATATATTATCTTTATTCTCCTATATTAATTTATTCCATGAAATTTACTCTTCTTCACTTGTCTTATGGCCCGATGAAGCTTTTTAGTGGTTTTTTGCCTTGTTTAGACTTTTAGACTCTACTTGAACATGATTTTGATCCTAAAAAGGCTAGATGAGATTGAGTTAGGATATTACCACATAAGGCCATGATTCACTTTTATTAAGATAAAATATGTCTAATGGAGTTCTTATTGACTTGTCAAATGATCATGTAATATACAAAGAACCTCTTTTGCCTACCATTCATCACATTATGTTATGTTTGGAGGTTAAAGAAATGAAAAAAGAAGTTTTCAAATGTGGTTATACATTATAAATGGGTGGATTTGACATATTGACTTGGTGTATGGGTAGAATGAGGTACAACATGATCTTCAGAAAATGCCGAATGGCCTAAAAGGACCTCTTTTGTACTAGTTCTAATAAGCTTGAACCATGTTGGACTTAACATAATAATGACCTTGACAAGATAAAATAATGGAACATTAAACCTTAACTTTTTAAAATACCTTAATCAATGCTAAAAACTTAATAAGAGATCATGTTAAGGGAATTAATTGAACAAATAAAATTTCAAATCTTGCCTTATTAAGATCTCACTAAAACCTTGAATTATCTTTATATAGACACCATGAGAAGACAACATATGACACCCAAGCATGAATATCAATAAGACAATTTATAAGGTTAGATGACTTAGGGACCTAGGTTGAAATGACCTTGGTTAAGGGTGCCTAGATTTTCCAACCTTTTTAGTGACATGTAGGGATAGTTTATTTTATAAACATGTAGAATAGTGGACTTAAAAAACCTATTGGGCATGAAGTCATTAAAAATTTCCTTCATTGAGACCAAAAATGAATTTTAACATGATATTAGCCTTTGGAATAATTTTGAATAGCTAAAGATACCTCAAACCACACACATAATAAAAAATTACAATCACATGTGCCGAGAGGTAATTAGGGAAAACAAACAACTACTCTACTATGTACATGGATGATAAGATGACCTTAATAACAATGCTTAAGGTGTATCCCATTGACTAGGATATGTAATTCCTCTCTACTCTGATTTAATATCTAGAATACATTATTTTACTTGAAATTAGTGATGACTAGGTCCCACTACATAGAGTATCAATCTTGGTGTGTCTTTTAGGCTTGGCCCTATCTTCATCCCATTTTAGTACAAGGTCACCCTCTTAGAATACTCTTGTAATAACTCTCTTGTCAAATTACCTCTTTACTTGAGCTTGATGAGACTCCATAATATTCATTACATAATCTCTTATTTCCTTTAATTCCATCAACTCAACTAATCTGATATCCATGGTAGTATTCTCCATCATCTCAAGCTGATGTGTAAACTCTAGAGATGGTAGCTCAAGGGAGATGGGTATCTTTATTATTTTACATAAATAATAATGTATGTGTAATTATCAATGGCTCTTTTATGAGTGATCCTATTAGGCCATAAAGTTATCTTCACTTTTTTATCCCATGTTCTTTGCTTATTTAGTAGTCCTATTGATGACTATGATTAGATTTTTATTTGTGCACTATGCCAGTCCATTCCATTAAGGATAGTAGTTAGAGGAGGTATTTAGATATATTCCATGAATCATATCCCATTCACTTATCCTAATACCATGGAAATCCATTACATTATTTGAGATAATTATATAAAGTAATCTAAATCTAGTTACTATGCCTTGATTGAAGTCTAACACATTAGTTTCATTGGCTTCCTTGAGAGTCACTACTTCTGCCCACCTAGTAAAGTATTTAGTTGCACTCAACACCCACCTATGACCAAAACTTGAAGGAAGATTGATAATACCTATGAAATCCAAACCCCACTACATGAAGTTTTACTTTACCTAGATGGGATTAAGAGGGAAAGATATAAGATTCCATTTTCCTATGAATAAGGTACACTTTATACCATGCATATGAGTCAATTAATAATCTAAGCCAATAATAACTAGCTCTCATCACTTTTTTTACTATAGTTCTTGATTCAAAGTGACCATTTGATGGCCTATCATAGAATTTTTCTAATACTCTCTCAATCTGATCAACCTCTACACACCTTAGTATAACTCTATTAAAGTCTTTCTTAAAGAGTATTCCATTTATAAGATCATATCTAATGTATTACAATCTAAAATGACTTTTTTTTATATTTATCGAGGTCTAGTGAACACTCACCTATTTGGATAAATTTGATCATCTCTTATGTCTAACTCATGGTAAATGAAGGTACATATGTTTGCGTGTTATCTTATAGTGTTAAGAAAGCATATTTTTTCTCTTTTGAGTTTGATGCTAAATTCTCACATAATCCCTTGCCTCTCATCATCTTGGTAACCTTGATATATAAATCATATTCCATTACCTTGGTAATCTAACTAACTATTTTCTCAATCAAATATCTACTCAAAAGGAAATATATGATGCTTGGATAAGATATTGTCACATGAAATATTTTTTAGAGAGCATGTTCCTAAATGTTTTAAGACTTATTATGGAAACAAGCACTTGTTTCTGTATAAAAGTGTACCTTACCTCATAATCTTATAACCCTTAGATAAAGAAAGTAATTCATTTTTTAATACCTTACTCATTTGATTATGTCAAACTATATGAGATGACTTCATCATTTTTTAAAGGATACAAGGTGAAGTATTTCATGAAATTAGGATTTTCAAGTGTTGGGGCTTGAGCTATAGCTTTCTTAATGGCACCAAAACTATATCTTCCTTATCTAGTCCAACCAAAAATATGATTATTCTTAAAAATTCATGTTAGGGGCTTAATGAAATTATCAAAATAAGGTATGAAACTCCTAGTAAAGTTTATTTTTCCAAATAAACTTTTGATCCCTCTCTTGTGCTTAGGCAATGATAAGGAAAATATAACATTTATTCTTTCAAGGTCTATTGAGAGACCTTTCTTGGAGACAATGTGGCCCAAGAGTTTGCCTTCATGGAATGTAAATATACACTTTTTAGGATTGAGAGATATTATAAAATACCTAAACCTCTCAAACATATGTCTAAATGGATTCAAATTATTATTTTCATCCTTAGATAAAACAATAATATCATCAAGGTAAATCAATACTATCTCATTTATCAAACTTTTAAATTCTATGTACATGGCTCTTTGGAATGTATATCCATCATTGGACAAACCAAAAGGCATCTTACTATATGTATACATTCCCCATTTTGTGGAAAAGGTTGTTTTATGTTGGTCTTCCTATTACACCAAAATTTTATTGTACCTTGAATAACCATCAAGAAGAGATAAATGCTCAAAACCTGCTACCATATACAAGATTTGTTACAGATAAGAAAAATGATAATTATTCTTCATTTAAACTATTTTTAAGTCCATAAAAATCACACAAAATATTATCCCTCTATTATTCTTTCTTACAAGGATTAGATTGGCAACCCAAGATGAGTGCTTAATGAGGAAGATGATGCTAGAATTTATCAACGTAGTCAATTCCTTCTTCATTAGGGGCTCTATCCCTAGGTTGATAGGTCTTTGAATTTACCTTATTAGTTTGGAATTTATATCTATATCTATATTGTGTTTATTTAGGGTAGTTTTAAAATATTTGATATCATTATAGTCCCAAGAAAATATATCAACAAACACTTTATAAAACTCAATGAATGCAAGTCTTTCTTATTTATTAC
The DNA here is from genome assembly GCA_037957365.1 of Torreya grandis. Classification (NCBI taxonomy): domain Eukaryota; kingdom Viridiplantae; phylum Streptophyta; class Pinopsida; order Cupressales; family Taxaceae; genus Torreya; species Torreya grandis. Next base: position 267,948 of record JARHVA010003908.1, read on the forward strand.
ATACCTTTCCAAGTGCTACAAGTTTTTATTTAAAGATTGTGGCCCTATCATAATTATTTTTATTGATATATATTCTTATATTCTCTTTATTAATTTGATCGTCACCATTTAAAATGCTTTCAAGTGTTACTAGACATTTAGGGAGCTTGTTTAACCTTAGTTATACAATTTAATCACCATATTACGGCTACAAATTGGTTTGATTTCTTGAAGAGAACTCGATCTCTTATTGGATTAATAATGATATTTGTTTTTCAATCTCAAAGTATATATATTTAACATCATTATCAATAATTGAAGAGCCTTGCTACTACCTTGACTTTTGGTTGACATCTTGAACTCTTGATAACATTGGGGATGTAAAATCTAAGATCTAATTATAGCCAACTTATCAACATGACTATTTTATTCTCTTGGAATGGCTTTTATATTGAAATATTCAAAAAAATCTATAATTTCCCACACCATATGTTTGTAATAAATTAAAAAGGCATTTTTTGTTAGATTTTGGCCCTTCACTTGATGAACAATCAACTCATTATCACCAAACACCTACAATTTCTTCACTCTTCTTTTCCTAACCCATTAAAGGACATGTACAAGTGCTTCATACTATGATTTATTGTAATTAAAACTAAATTGAAATTTTAAAGTAGTATAGTAACCTTTATTTAGAGGGAGACATGAGCATTACACTAACTCCTACACCAATTTTTCTTCTAGATCCATCAAGGAATATCTTCCATAGACTATCCATGGGCTCACTAGGATTTACCAACTCTAGAATGAAAGAACCTTCTTCATGTAATAAATATACTTTAAATTATTCTTATTCTATGAGCTTATATGTATCATATTCATGATTCTCAATTCCCTGCTCATCATGAAAGATATTAGGTATGCCTTTAATAACATAAGTTGGTTCTTAATAAACACAAAAGTCTACTTTATAGGAGACTTAGGTACTAAGGTTGTATGTGACTCTTAAAAATTGGTTTTGATTATATCTTGATTTTGGTACCATACTTAGTCCTAAAGACCATGTAATTCCAATATGATGATAGATATCCCCCAATATTGGTCATGAACTCCCTACATATACATAGGTCAAAGTGAGGTTATAGGTCTATTATAAAAACATCTCGAGGAATTGAAAAATTGGGGTAATAATGAAAGTTCAAGTTCATAACTTTGATGATTCCTACAATCTTGGTGGTTATTCCATCCAATTTCAAAACTCCTTTGGTGATTGAATCATATTTTAGACCTAGCTTATCAGCCACTTTCTTGGGCATTACAAAGGTACTATAAACACTATAAATCATAAAATTTTGAACCAAGGACTCATATATAATGAGATAAATGTATAAAGTATGAATCTTGTCACTTTTAACTTGTTTCCCTTCTTTAGGTTGAGTTTCATTCATCAGGTCTGCTTTCTCTTTCATTACTAGTCCAACTGTAAAGTTGAATTTAGATAGATCTTATTAAAGTAGATATTTTTGAATAGGTATGTCCAATATATACCAAATTTAGATATTAATATTTTATCTCTTCATTTTATAAACAATGTTGATATAATAAATACCAAACTTTGGTTGTCTCATTGGAACAACAACACTATCTTAAGATTGTGAAGATTGAGGTAGAGGAACACCTTTCACATTCTAATTTTTATACATTTCTTCAAATTTATAGGATAAATTAGGTATATTTATCCCTTAATTAAATTTAGAATATATTATATGTCCTTGACCCATCTCTTGGGCACCTTGTAATGATCTCTTCTTAGACATTATGTTGGCTATAAGAGTATCAACATTACTTGTACCTCCAAACTGATTCATTACATAATAATCTCATTATTTATAATTTATAAGGGTGGAATCATATTTAAATTACCATTAATTATCTTATTATTTTAGTGACACTTCAAATTGTGGAGGTTGAGAAGTTTAAAAACCTTACACCATTAGAGCTTGAATTGACACATCATTGGGGTACAAAATCTTATTCTAGAACTGATCATAAGGAAGACACTATGACTATTATTGGATTAGATTATTTTGAATAAGATCAATTACATTTTAATGGGTAACTATATTTGGCTTATATATATTAAAATTATTGACATGGGTGATTGAAACTTAACCTTGGAATTTTCTTTAGAAGGGAGGTTTATTCGCCCAATTGAATTATTTGTGGGGATGGTAAGGCCTATAGTTCTGATCTTGATACCTCTTTATATTTACAATATCATTTACAAAAATATGTTTAATATTATTTATTTCATGTAATTCATTATAAGGGGTGGGGGTAACTTTTTATTTATTGTTTGGTAAAGAAATAAGGGCCAATGTGGGCAATGTAAGAGGTGTAAAAGGAGTAGGGGGTTGTAATTATATAAATAAAGTCATATGAATCCTTGGAGAAAACTTACCATACTTGATGAGACAATTATAGTCCTATATTTCCACCTCATATGTAGTAGGCAATGTATTCCCCCCATTGATTGGATCATCACTGCTACATCATTATTCAAATCCCTCAAGTAGTATAAGAATGCATAGTTTGTAGTGGGTTTGACTATAAATTGGATCCTATCCCAAGTATTTTTAAATAAATAGTTGAAATCCACCATGAAATATTGGGGATCCCTCTTTATAGTAGTAAATTTCTCCACCAAGGATAATTGATCACTCTTATTTTTAAAATTATTGAATAATTATTCTCCTGATTCATCCCAAGTAGTGTTAGAATTAGGCCTCAAATCTCTATACCATTTAAGATAATTCCATTGTAATCAAGTGGATAGAGATATTATTTCCACATTCTCTTATATCACATGATGCACATAACATATATTAACAATGCATCTTATATTCTCAATACTAGCGGTGGAATTTTTTTTAATGAAATGTGGGATGCTTTTCAAGGTAGTAATAGGGATGTCATCATATTGAGCTAGGTTTATGGGGATGAAACCATTGAAATAAATAAAAACCTTATTTTTAGGCACTTCCATATTAAAAATTTGAGGTAAATAATTTTTTTCATAGATATGTTTATAGGAAAAGAATTTTTTGGATTAGCAAACCTCTTTTTCTTAGCTAAATGGTAAGGTAATTTTACATAATAAAAAGAATTACCCTTAGAAAAAAAAATTATAGCTTTGGCATGAATACTAGACACTAATCTTAAAACTAGGCTACTTGAAAGCTTGTTGGAGTCACCAGATGCTAAATGTAAATGTTATAAAGCTATAAGTATGCTAATACCAACACCAATATTGAACAATCTTATTGAACTTTTATCCCACCAAGTATTCCAATAATTGTCATCACTTTGAGTTTCACCCTTTGAAGAGGTGTTTCAAGTATCCTCACTCAATTGATAAAATGGAAACACTCCTAGGATGTGAGTGGCCTAAAAGGTGGAGTGAATCTCTATAGAGGGTTCGATCCCTTGATTCTACAACTAAAATTAACACTACACCTACTCAAACCATAAGGAAAATAGAGAAATAAAGATAAAAGTAATCAAATAAAAGGGGTGATGCACAAAATTTTATGTCTCCTATACTTGTTTATGATTTTTCCTATGAACTAAAAAATTATATAATTTGATTTCACAACTCCAAATATTACTTCCAACTTGATTATTTAAATATAGAGGCTATATTTAGTACATAAATCAAGAGGGATGATTATGAGGTATAGAATAAGACACCAGTGAAGGTTTTACACAATTAAAATTTGAAAAAATACTTGACACACACCATATGACCTATAATAATATGACTTACTCAAAAATAGGCAAGAATGAAAAGTATAAATATAAGGAAGTTAAACACTATCACTATCATTCATCAACACTTTACCATAAAAACACTAGATGCAAGATGGAGAAGGTATATACCAGCTTGTATCACTCAAAGGTAATATAAAATATCAATTTTTCTAGGGCTTCACCTTGACCAGTTAGAGGATAGTGTTAATATCAAATACAAGAGTACTTATAGGAGAAATGAGAGGAGAGATAGAAGAAAGACATGTAGGAAGCCTATGATGGTTGTCATCCAATCCTAAGATCCATTAAAATATCAATGAAGAATTATAAATAGTCATATGATTCTTCCTCTACATTTTTTATCTTTGTTTGATGGTGGTCTTCATGAATTTTGGCATAGGAGTGACTTTTGGCCTTTTATGACTCACATTTTCTTCTTGAATCTAACCTCCTTTCTTGGTTAAGGAGTTACAAGGACACATTTGTCTCTAGCTAAATTTGGTCTTATTACCTCTTGTTCATACTTGGACACCTTCAAATATAATGTTTTAGGGGTGTATTAGGTATTTTTAGTGTTCTTTAGTACCATGTCCAACTGTTACAAGGTCTCTATGCGAGACACATGATGGAAGCAAAATTTTACTGAGACTCCTCTCTAGGATTTTTAGAGGTGAAATATAGGTTTATCAAATCATATCATTCATCAATTACTACATAAACATAGTGTATAATTAAATTACTTTGAAATAATCTTGAGAATGATGATAAAGACTATGTTTCATCTTGGAGAGCTCTCATTTCTATGCAACTCACAAAATTCCTATGCATTGGATCCTTCAAATCTTCATACAATCATTAAAATTATTTTATATGAATTAGGGAGTCATATAAGAGTGACATCATATGTCTAAAATAGTTCTCTAAATATTCGTATGCCTTTTATGACCTTATAGAGGTCTACAAACATCATTTCCTTTCTGCAAGCAAGAGGAATTCTTCATTTGGATTAGTTTCTTATTTAAAAACTATCATATCACTATGAGGGATTCCTATATGGATCATTTAAAATCATTATACATTTTCCCAAACTCAAAATGTCTCCTCAAATGGTTAAGGACATCCAATATATTTAAACACCATGAAAAAAATCTTGAAAGTGGAGTTTTAGGGCTATTTATTTGTATTTTTCCTCCACACGTGCCAAGATTTATGTTCCAATAGATTCTCAAGAGGTATATATATGTCATTAAGGAGTTTTAAAGATAAATTAGGTGTATTAGAGTCATATATAAGGGTATCTATAGTCACCAAGATCTTTTAAAGTCTTTTTGGTAGTTTTGAGGTGCTTAACTTATTAAGGATCATTAATAAAGCTTATCTCCTTAATGGATTGCTAAATTAAATTAAATTGGATTATATAAACTCTATAAACTTACCCTAAATCCATTACATCCCATGCACTTTCTCAGGTGACTTCACACATGAGGAATGGGCCTTCTTAACCATGCATGCCTGTAGGTGCATCCCTAAGGTACGTGTTTTGGAAAAAAAAGGTCATCAAATAATTGTTTTATGGACTCTTTTAGATCTCATCCATGGAATATAATACATTAAGATATTTATCCAAAGGATTTTATCCCCTTAATGGTTGGTAACTTCATTTAGCCAATGTTTAGGGTTTATAGGTAGCTTGACATATTTGACCCTAATGACCTTATTTTAGTTGTTTCTCTTAATCAAAAGGAGTATAATAACTCATTTAAAATTATATAAAGTCTTACACACTCACTATAAACTTCCAATATCCATTTTCAACACAAAACTTGCACTTTCTCTTCATATATGTTCTTGCAGACTTGACATAATGAAGCTTAGCATACATGATCATGTTGTTTCATTGTAATTTGGAACATGTTTTTGGATTTATAGGTGCCAAAGGGTATTTTTAAGGTTGAAAAAAATGTTTAAAATTAGTTTTAAATCACTTTCATAGTTTGAAACACCCCAAAACCTAGGAGTGTTTCCATTTTGTCAATTAAGTGAGGATACTTGAAACACCTTCTCAAAGGGTGAAACTCAAAGTGACAATAGTAAGTAAAGGCATGAATTTATAATTTTTTTTAACTTCACATAATTTACACTTTATAATAAATTTTTTATTTCATTTATTCTATCTATATTCTCTTTCCCAAATCAAAATCCCATGTTACACTTTGGTGACATGTGATGACCTTTAAGTGGGGAATTTATATTAAAAATAATATATTTTTAAATTTATAATTCACTAATAATTTCTCTATTACATCAACATATAAAATTTCAATCTATATGAGTGCACATCTTAAATAGTGTATCGATAAATGGGTGGGTAGATAGATAGTGATTCATAAGAGACATTGTTGTTTATCTATCATTATTATATCCATTCTAGATTCTCAAATTTGATTCCCTAATATATATCCTTCTATCTGGTATCCTATATATATTTGAAGACATATATTTTCATAATATGTTGGAAATATCTATGTATTTTTAACCATTATCTATCCCATCCCAACTACATCGATCATATCGATGTAGTTCCAAACTTTCTACCACATGTTTCACAACTAGGTAAGCCTGACTAACCTAGTTCAAGGTTAGTCAGTTCAATCTGGACTTAATTAAGATGGATGATATTAGCATATAAATATTTATGATCAATTTTTGTCACCTATCACTATAAATACAAGTCACCATTTCAATCCAATAGAGAGGAACATTAATTTTCAATTACTATTACTCAAACTTCTACCCCAAATCTACATTTGGAGAGTTATTGCTTAAGTATTTCCTTGGAGGGAAAAGCTTATCTTCTGTAATCTTGGATGTGATATTAGAATTACTTTTATCATATATATTTATCTATCCATTGATATATTTACAACCACAATGATCAATTTAAAAACACCATTTGGCCAAGAGAGAGATTGAGGCTCGATGGGTCTTATTCAAGGTAACTATATTATAACCCTATATCTTTGCTTTTAATAGATAGAAGTTTCACAATTTATTGGTTAAGTAATGTATATATCCTTGTTTTAATTATATTTACACTTAAACTTAGTGTGGCTTTAGGATTATTCAAACTTTCCCTTTATATACCCTATGTAACCTAGGCCCCCATTTTCCTACCATGGCTCCTTGCCCATTTTGATATGTTTCTAACTCATCCATTACTTAAATTTATTGATTTAAATATTTTATTGATTTATAATTACATATTTAGTTATGGATATTTCATTGTGATTATTTATTACAAAATTTGAAACCCTTTCTCTTGACATTGTGTTAAAGGTGTTCCCCTTGATAGGTTTAGCAGATATGTTGTTCATACCCTTATTTCATTAAGTATCAATGGGGTATACTTGATTTAACTTCTCTGAGTCCAAATATCTAGATAGGATAGTAGTAGGTCAATCCTAACTTATTGAATATAGCTACTTCTTAATTACCCAAACCACCTATTGTAACTGTTATAAGATTTAGAGATTCATCTTTGTAGCTATATCATGATACTATTTGTATACACATAATATTTTTCACTTTATTATTTATTTACACTTTCTCTTACAATAAATTGTTGAGATTGGATCTCCCTAAGTGCATTCCTCATAGTGTGCACCAAGAAAAGGATGGGAAGGTATTTGATGGTTTACAAGAGATGTTGGTATCCACATCATGACCATATCATTCCTAATGTTAGTCTATATTCATTATATTATCTATAAATTTACCTCCTATGATGTCTCCTTAAAATCTTGAAACCCTAAAATATGGCTAATTTTAAAATCTAGTAGGACCCTCCAAAACTTATAATTTGAATTATAACTCCTAGAGGTGTGAAATCACTCTTGTGTGTACGTGTAGAAACACAAACATTTAAACATGGACATATATTTTCTTATACTTTAATTTATATTATAAAAATATATGCCCATAGGTGAATTTAAATACACACACACACACACACTCTCTCTCTCTCTCTCTCTCTCTCTCTCTCTCTCTCTCTCTCTCTCTCTCTCTCTCTCTCTCTCTCTCTCTCTCTCTCTACATGTTTCAAAACCTTTTCCATATTATATTAAGAAATATAACATACCACTATCATTTTCCTTTTTTTTTCTATGATATTTTCCTAGATGATACCATAATTATTTTCTATTGGTTAGGTGGATAAAATCATGTGGTATTGGCAAAATCAATACCTTTTGTGTCAGTCAAATCTTTTTGAACTACATCAAGCTACATTATGGATTTGGATTTAATTTATGGATAGATTAGGATCATTCAAAAAAATACATACAATTCCCCCTTTAATTACATTATATGATATATACTTATTTCACTTTGATCTCACTTAAATTTTTGCCCTAATCTAAATTTGGAGGATTTATTGATTAGAATGTTGTCTTGAAGGAAGCTTGTCTTATGGAGTATTTGAGATTAATTAGGAGTAATTTTATTATAGATCTTGATTCAAAATTTTAATTCTTCAAAAACATAAAAAATTATTAAAAAGAACCATCGGCTAAGGGGGACATTGATGTTTTATGGGTTATTCATCAAGTTAAATATATTCTAATCCTAGCTCTTTAATTTAGTAGATATAAGTTACTTATTGCTTAGTAAATGAATATGTGTGTAGCTGTAGTCATATAAAATGCAAAATTTGGTAACTTGAGTGTGGCTAATGACACCCAACCCATAGTTCCCTCTTGTTTTCTTTCATAACCCTTCTAGGTACCTTTTCATTGATTCTTAGTTATCCGTAAGCTTTCAAGACCTTATTCTAGCTTAGTCGGGAACCTTTTTCCATGTTTATTCCATCCCCCTAGGTTTCATACCCTCAAGAGAATAGCACCAAACTTGGACTATAGCATTGGACTCTTGGGTGTTCCCTTTTTGGTGCTCTTATCTAATCAAATTTTGAGCCAAGATTACCATTTTTACTTGATTCCTCCTCTTCATTATGTCAGCCTAACATGATTGCATTTAACCCATGACCAATAGATCCTTATAATATCCCATTAAAAGATCATTTGGAAGGGGTTGAAAAATATCACTAAGCAAGCAAGAATACAATCAATACTATTTAATAAATCTTCCCTATAGTTTGTATACAGTGAGATAATACACTTACAAGATCATTCAAATCCTTACACCAAGCCCTAGCCACCTCAAGCATATCTAATTTTAACATTTCTTGTATTCTCATATCATAATTGCACTAATAAATTTCAAAGGGAGAACTACATATGGCTTAATCCCTCTTCAAAGTATTAGTATGTAGGTAACATGCCCACGTAAGGGGTGTGAAGCATGTCTAGTACATCTTACACACATTAACCCCTCTCTTTTATCAAAGTTCTATTCAATATTATTAGATACTTAGGATAGAATATAAATCAGATCTACAAGGAGTTCCATTGAGAGTTAAGCTTCAAAATTTCACAAGCAAGGTCATATAGGAGTGGAGGATAGAACCTAGAAGGCTTAGACCCTTGTGACTAGTTTGGATAATAGAGATAGGAATATGAATATAATAGTAGACATTGAAGTGTCTTATTTTTGGTGCTCTTGTCATTTTACTAAATGAAAGCCAAATCCAATTTATTGATACTATCCCAGTCCTGCATAATCAATATCAACTTTTGTCTCAGTTGGATCAACACAGTTCTAAGCTAGGTTATATTTCTCTCTATTTACTTGATATTTTTAGGAAGTCTAATAAATAATTATAATTAACAAATAAATAGGATAATTATGGCATAATTATTGACTGATTTAATTTACTTAGACTTTTAACTAAATAGGAATAAAAACCTCAATTATTCCCAAAAATATTAAACCATTTGGTGAACTTGAATTACTTTGTTTGTGCATAAAAACCCTAGGGTAAATTTCCTACTAATTATTCATATATTTTTCTAGTTTTTTAATTTCATAATAAAATCATAAATTAGCATTAAAATTTAAAATTTCATAGTAATTTTAAAATATTTTTCTTTCAAACCCTAGTTACACACACTAGGTCCCAATAATTTTCCATTCATTTTTTTAATTTTTACTAGCATATTTAAATTAAAAAAATCCATTAAAAATTCAAAATTTCATAGTAATTTATCAAAATATTTATTTTTCCAAACCCTAGCTACATACACTAGGTCCTATATCTTATGAGATATTACCTTACATTTTTAAAAAAAATCAGATTTCAAGAATGGGTTTCATTTATTTACAATTGTTTATTAAATTTATTACACAAAATAAGGAAACCATCATTGGTCCTATCATATACATGAATGATGACATTTATATGTTAATACAAATCTTCATTCTTTACATTTTATGCTTATGTTTCATAATAGGGGATTATGTTAAGAAAGTTATTATTAAACATGCTAAAATATCTTTTGCATCACCTACCCTGGAGCCTCTATCCTATGTTGAGTCATGTTGCATGGTCTATTTCACTCTTCCCTAGGTCGCTACTCATCACTAGAGAGCCTATTTTACACATTTTTTACCTCTACCACCTTGACCTTCAATTATCTTTGCTCTCTTCATGTAGTTGCTACTATCCCTATATAGATAGTAGATAATGCAGTTAGAGCTATTATTCGATGTGCCACCATGCCTTCTCCACTTAGTCAAGAGCCCCACCACCCTCCTGTTCCTTCCCATCCCAAGCCCAATCCATCTACATAGGTAGATCTGCCTAAGACATATGATATTGTTGATCATTTGAGAAACACTCCAACTAAGATTTTCATGTTAGAACTCTAAAAATCTAATGTATTCAAGGACATTATTTATTAGGAACTCACTTAGACTTTTATGACCATTGATTTAGATCCTTCTTATTTTACATCAGTAGTTAAAACACTAAAAACTATAGAAGATGTTATTACTTTTGATCTTGATGACATGCTATCTCAGATAGTTATTGACCAAAATTTACCACTATTCAAACAAGATCAAGTCAAAACTAGTGTAATTAAGAGAGTTCTAGTTGATAGTGGTTCTAGACATAATTTATGTAATATTACATTCTTATAGACCATGGGCATTGATATGGTATCCATGCACAAATCATATAAAAACATTAGAGGGTTTGATGATATACCATGACAAACATTGAGCATTATTACTTTAGATATCATAGTAGGACCCCAAACCCTCTCTATGTAATTCCAAGTCATGTCAGGTCCTCTTCATTATAATATTTTACTCAGATGACCCTAGATACATGTTATGGGGGTAGTCCCTTCTACTTTTAATTAGTTATTTAATTTTCTCCATGAGGGATACCTTTACACATTTCTAACAGATAATCAACCATTCAGATATTGTCAATTTACAGAGTCATCTTCAACTATTTCACTAGATGGGACACCTCATATCATAGTTTAACCACCACTTCATTATATTTATCTTGATCAAATACATACATATGAGGTTAAATATACTATCAATTTTTTCACTCCTCCACTTAGAATCATGTCCTCAACTCCAAATATTTAGCTAGTCACAACAACTTTAGCCATTCTAGTTACTCTATCAGTCATGATTCCTATACCTATTATGATTATACATTCACTGATAATAGTTTCAATAGTACTAATTAAATATATAGATACACTTACTCCATTAGTTATAAACACTCTCACAACACTATTATTTTCTACTATTATAGTTGATGAGACTCCCATATCATAGTTACCCCTTGTGGTAAATTCTGAGCTACCATATGTATATGATGTTGATACAAATTCTCAAGCTTCTTCAGATGATGATGACACCTCATAGATGACTATTTATGTGGGTTGATTTTTACACTAGTAGGCCCAAGAGAGTATGGAAATGACTCTATATCTCTCATTACATGTCCTACATCAATCCTATAATCTCATACTACACTCACAGGATATAATCCATGTTTACAACCACATATAGATCACTTGGCAAATATATCTCACATGGTTACCTCTATGGAAATAGAGCTAGTCATTTGGATTCAAGCAGGTAACACACAAAATCAACCATAGATTATGTTACAAATGTTAATTTATCATGGATCAATCACCTTACGTATAATGTGACATAGATCTATTAGCAGATTATCACAATAAGATGGTCACCCATTTTATCTTTTTCATAGGATCATAGGTCATGATACAAACTCATGTTCAAATTTACTAAGGAGATTAGATAAATTAAAGTTTCATGCTATTATTCAAATTACAACACCACTAGCACCAACTTCTTCACTTACACTGAAGCAATCTACTACTAGAACTAAACATCCTAGAGAAGAAATTAGTATCTCCACCACTAGTACAACCTTTGGTAGAATGACACCATATACATAACCTCTATAGCATATGATGATACTTATGATAATGATCTTGAGGTATTTGATGATGGACATGATCCATTCTTTCCTATCCATCTCCATCTAGCTCCATACATGGACCTTTTACCCCCTCCAGCCTAACCTTTTATTCATATGCTTGTATATAGTCTCATTATGATTACTTGTACATAGGTTTCTCAATATCACATGTATATAGTTTATTATGCTTGATTGTACACATTTCTTTCTCAATTTCTTGTACATAGTCTTCTTATGCTTGATTTTATATAGATAAAAACATTCAAAAATTCAAAAACAATACAAAAATTCAAAATACAAATACATTCAAAAACACAAAAAATATTTTGATTGTATGCATTATCCATGATTTACATTTCTGCTACCATGCTATACTTGCATTTGTTGTTCTATGCTATTATTTGTCAATTTATCCAAATTACCATGCTTCACTTAATCTTCTTTGAGTGTGTGTAGTGAATTCTAGATCCTTGATTTATTCACTCTACCCCTTGAGGGGGCATCCTACTTCTACAATCGAGACACGCATCGATATACATACCCACTGGGGGCATCTTCTACATGACTACACCATCCTGGTTATGTCATTCCTATACCATACACTCAAATTATCGTGATGATGTAAATTATTTATTAACTTACATAGATTACTCTATCAACATTCACTAGTATATAACACTTGTGTATTTCTTAACATATACCTAGTCTTGTACTAAACATGTCTTGTATACTTTTCCTCTTACTTTGATTAGTTAGATATGATTGTATTTCTAGTTATTACATGATTTTATTTCTTGATTTGTGTAGCTATATGTGATTGAATTTATTAGTTCCTATTTTTCTCCAATATATGCCTTAGGACATTTGACAATGTTCTTTGATTTTATTCATGCGTGTACTTTAGGACATTTGTCAATGTCCCTTGTTTTTACTCTTATATGTTCTTTTTTCAATTGTATGTGTATGCAACATTTGAACATGCCTTATATGCTTTATTTATAGATTGAGTGATATGTGCCCATGTCCATTATTTGATGGCCCTTAGGCCATCTTGTGCATGCTTCTTGCTTACTGCCTTGTGTTCTTATTGCTTGATTGCTTTTTGAGTGTTTGTAATTCCATGATCCTAATCATGCATTATCTTGCTTTCTTGGATGTCATGATGGGCATCATGCTCCATCCCTCCATGAAAACTAAAAACTAAAAACTAACCAAACTTATCATTTTAGTTCCAGTTTAGTACATTGCATTACATTTTTATATCTATCTAGGCATACCCCTATTGATCTAACAATATCTTAATATAAACCATGCTATATCTTGAGATATCTTGTCAATTATCACTATTATATCATGTATCTTTACAACATAACACACTTGTAGGGCTCTTTATTCTCAAGGTAGTCATTACAGGGTCTTCATTCCTACCCTTAGAAGAGGGGGAAACAAATAAGGGTTTTGTCACACAAATCATAACTCCTTACAGTCAAAATCTAGCTTCCAAAAGAACTTAGAAAAGTAATCAGAGGTCAAACTAGGTAGAATAGATCAGAAAAATAGTGATGATTCCATCACAATTTTTAGTTTTAGTAAAGGATAACAGAAATAGACATGGAAAATAGAACCAAACATTAGGGTGTCCTATTTTTGGTGCTCCTATCCAAATAAAAAATAAATTCCAAAAGTAGGCAAAAAAGTAGGTTCAATTATAGTTTTGCACATTCAAACTAGTTTAGAATTAGTAGTTTTCAATACACTTTTTATTAGAGAATCTAGATATAAGGGGTATCATGCGTGATATGATGGATCTCACTTCTAGTTTTAGATACGATAGTTGGTATAACTTCTAAATCAAAATCCATGTTTTAGACACCAGTGATTGGAGGTAATGTGCAAAACACATTTGTTTTCTTTTCTTTCTAATTTCAGCACTAACCTAGACATTCTTAGTAGTTTCATGTCTAATTCCATCTGTATGTGGTTGGTATCATTTCATAGTGGCTTTCATACAAGCCTAATCTTTAGATTCCCAAATTCTTAAGTTCTTAAGTGGCTTCCATATAAGTCTATTTTCCATCTTTTAGAGTGGATTTCATACAAGCCTAATCTCCATCTTTTGGAATGGCCACAGTGGCCTAGTTTCTAGCATACATTCAAATATGTTTGCCAACATTATCATATTATAGAGCATTCATGGGCTTTAGGATCCATCACATTTGACATGTATTTCATATTGGTATTAGTTTATAGATTCACTTTATGAGGCAATGATGGAGCCAAAGGACTCTTTAGCCTTTGTATTCTTAATCCACCTATTCAGAGGGATTGGACACATAGTCTAGACATAAAATAGCACATCCATAATCATATAGATTCACTTAGTATGTGACTATAGAGCCAAAGGGATAGCCTTTACATTATTGAGCCACTCTCAGGGAATTGAGCATTTAGCTCTATTTGTGATATTACTCTTGGTTCAGTATGCATCCAACATTACTCAACATCACCCAACATTACTCATCACCATAATAGGTTTTGTATTGGTTCACATACTCAATGAGGTGTATTCATTCCTTTCTCTTCTTCTATCTCTTACCCAACTTTATATGTTCTTATTTTAGATATAGTGTATCTAGTAAAAACTAATCTACTCTTTGTTTTTTTTACAAATTTATACTTTATAGTGTGCTCTCTCAATGCACACCTAGCATCACAATAGGTTCATGAGCTTCACCCTTATAGGCAAGTCTAGGTACACTTTCTATTTTTCCTTTATCTTAGTATTTTTGCTTTGCTACATCATTATAATAAAGGGAGAGCAAATGTAGTCATATAAAATTCAAAAATTATTAAATTGAGTGTGGATAATGACACCCAGCCCATAATTCCCTCTTGCTTGATCTCATGACCCTTCATGGCACCTTTTGATTCCCAATCATCTATAGGCTTTCAATACCTCATTCTAGCTTAGTTGAGACCCTTTTTCCATGCTTATTCCATCCCTTAGGTCCTTTAATCTTAGGACAATAGCACCCAAATTGGAATATAGCGATGGATCCTAAGGTGTCCCCTTTTTGGTATTCCTATCCAATCACATTTTGACCATATATTACCATTTTTCCTTGATTCCTCCTCTTCATTATCTCAGCCTAGCATGATTGCATTTAACCCATGACTAATAGATCCCTATAAAATCCCATTCAAAGATCATTTGGAGAGGTTTGGAAAATATCACTAAGTAATCAAGAATACAAGCAAGACTATTTAAGAAATATTACCTATTATTTGCATACATCTAGCCAATACACTTAAAATCTCATTAAAATCCTTACACCAACCCCTAACCACCTCAAGCATATATAGTTTTAGTAGTTCTTACATTCTCATATCACAATTTCACTAAGAACTTTTAAAAGGAGAACTACATATGGCTTGATCCATTTTTGGAGTATTGGTATATAGGTAACATGGCCACACATTAGTGTAAAGCACGTCTAATGAATCTTACACACACTAACCCCTCTCTTTTCTCAAAGTCCTATTCAAGCTTATTAGAGACTTAAAATTAAAGATAAATTAGATATACAAGGAGCTCCATTGAAATTTAAGTTTCAAAATTTCACAAACAGGGTCATACATGAGTGAAAAATAAAACCCAAAAAACTCAAACCTCAATGATTAGTTTGGACAATAGTGGTAGGAATAGGACTATAGCATCAGACCTTACAGTGTCCTATTTTTAGCACTCCTATCCTTTCACTGAATGAAATCCATATTTAGGTTCTTAATACTATCCTAGTCCTGCATAGTCAATATTACTTTTCATATTAGTTGGATCAACATAATTCTAAGATAAGTTATATTTCTTTCTATTTACTTACTATTTTGAGAAAGTCTAAACAATAATCAGAATTAACAAATTAGTAGGTTAATTATGGCATAATTATTGACTCATTTAGTTTACTCAGACTTTTAACTAAATAAGAATAAAACCCAATCATTCCCAAAAAGGTTAAACCAACAACCTTATTTAAATATTATCTACACTTATACTTAGTGTGTCTATAAGATTGTTTGAACTTTCCATCTATTCACCTTAGGTAGCCTAGGGCCCCATTTTACTATAATGGCTCCTTACCCATTTTTATATTTTTTTAACCCTTCCCTTTACTTACATTCAATTTTTACAATATTAGAATACTTACAAACAAATATCTAGTTAGAAATACCTCATTGTGTTATTGGCCTAAATATTTTGAACATGTTCCTTTAACATTGTGTTACATGTGCCCCTCTTGGTAGGTTTGTTGATCCATTTGGTCATGTCTTGAATCATTAATTATCATTGATTTCACTTTTCTTTACCTTCTCTAAGTCTAGATATTTAGAGATAGGATATTTTTAGGTTGATCCTAACCCATTGCATATATTTTAATGAACCCAATGTGAATATAATCATTACCTTCACCTATTCATCCAATTGTATAGAATAAATTGATACAAATATTTATTAATTTTATTTTCAACAAGATGTGTCAAATATGTCAATACACCTTTGTTGTGATCTATCTTGCTTTCCAACTACATCAAAAAAATCAATATATTTCTATGATTTCATTTTTCCTAGATGACTATATCAAACATATTCATATAGATCTTTTCTTTCCTTGAATCTTTTGTACAACTGCATCAACTAGCCCGATAGATTTTTATCTTAGTTTTTATTTCATCCACTTGTATTGGCCAACCCAAGATAATTTTATCTCATTTTTTCACTAAAAATAATGTATCAACCAGCTTGATATTATTTTATTTTAGTTTTTCTTTCAATAAAATGTATTGGCCAACTTGATCTAGTTTTTTTCTTTATTTTTATCTCAACAAATTGCATCAAATAGCATGATATAGTTTTATCTTAGTTATTCTTTTAATAAATTATATCATTCAGCCTAATATAGTTTTATCTTAGTTTATATTTTAATGAAATGCAATTGGCCATCCTAATATAGTTTTATGTCTTTCTGAAATTCATCATTTTGGATGATACAATTCATTTTTATTTATCCACTAATTGGAACCACCTTTTTAAGTCAAACTATATAAACTAACCCTATACAATCTATTTTTAGCATTAATGTTTAATTATATCAATCTAGCAAATACTATTAATTTCTTATGATAAATTATTTTTCATAAAAAATTCTAGTCATCTATCCTCATGATGTCACCTCTTAGGATATTTATTGACACCTTTATCCCATTGAGATCCTACATGGATTTATATTTTATTTATCCTTTTCTATCATGGAAGACAACACTTCATGGTGTATTTTTTCCCAAAATCATTCTAGATCCTCAATCTAATTCATACCATATAGTAGATCCAAAAAATACTCATAGAAAAATTTAGAATAATTACAGATATATAACTTGTACCACTTTTACATATTCTAAACCTATAACTTTTAAGCCCATAAAAGAACTATACCAATGGTTGGAACATCACATTATGTTCCACCTATTCAAACCAAATTCCAAACTCCCCTTACTACACCCATAGAAAAACACATATCATTATTATTGTTGACTTATTTCTATAATTAGGCCTAAAAAGGAGTCAACCTATGCCTTGAGTACCTAATTTAACCTATGGTCACCCTTCTCTACCTCTTGAAGTGTTAGGGTAGTTTAAAAGGAAGATCACTGGTTGTCATGCCAAGGTAACATGTTTAAATGAGGAACTATGTTAAGATATTATGGTGGTTTTCTTTCATCCCCTATCTGACTTTGTGTCTAGTACTCTCCTTATTTTAGTTATGTGTTGAAGTCCATAAAAAACCTTAGAATCATCCTAATAATCTAAATTTACTCATATGAAATATGACCCAATGTTCTAGCTTATGACCTATCATGAACTCATACAAGTATTTTAAAATATCATAATATAAGGAAATATCAAAAGGTTAAATATGTTATAAAAAATACATGGTAACCTTGTTTAGGTTTTTAGCATGTTTTAATGTCATTTAGATAGACATTAAGGTATCTTCATTTTGGACCTGTTATAGGCTCAATTTTCACCTTTGGAGAGGGTTCATTAGGCTCTCTCTAATTAAGATTATAAAATTGTGACAACCCTAGGTTGTGGGTAACTTATGTTGGGGTTGAACCTCTAGAGTAGGTCAACTTAATCTTTGATGCTCACCTAAAACTAGAGATGAGCCTAATGCTTCACAAGAAAAGGGTTAGAAAGAGAATAAGGGATCCTAAGAAAGTTAACCAGGTGATGCACCAAACTTAAGAGGGAAACTCCCATAAGCTCAAACCCACACTAGATCAATAAAGGATAATACTATTTTACACAACCTTAAGGTCAAGCTAATTTTCATAATTATTTCATATAAGAGGTTCATACTATAACACTAATATAGACTCGCAAACAACATTGAAAACTCCTTAAACAAAGTCAAAAGAAAGACCATGGATGAGGAAGATTCTCCTTCACACAATGCCATAGTGTACAACTTGCAAAACATAGATTTAAGATAGAAGATAGGTAAAGAAAATCCTTATTTCACTAAGAGGTATTTCTTACAAATTATTGATAGGGTCAATCCTAATCAAGCTAAATATACTATGTAGTATCTCAAGGAATGTCCTATCTCTTAGAAAGATAAAAAAATCTAAAATTTAAGAACCCTTTGTAAAATGGAAAAAAAGGGATAATATTGGAGAAGGGGATGAGGAGAGAGAGAGAGAGAGGGGAAGCACATTATTCATGATAATCAATGAGATATTATATTCAAGAGATGTTTCACCAAGTTTTTAGTCCAATCAGAATAGGTTATTATGAGCAATATATTTGTGATTTGCCTAGATAGCCTCTCAATCATTTTATGGGTTGAACAAGCTACACTAGAAGACAAGAGTTTGCCAAAAGTGGCAAATCATGATCCTACTAGAACAAAATGCTCCAAATACTTTCCAAAACCCTAATTCCTATTTCTTTGGATCTTATACTAGATTTTATAATAAGGATAAAATCCTCATATGTTCACACTACCAAGGACACATCATATATGTTCTGAGTATTGATTTGTTAAGGGCATGACTTGGAATGATCTTCTCATTAATCATATATATGCTTTGTGCCTTGGATCTTGGACTAGAATATTTATAAGTGAAAACTAATATAAGGATATTGGTTTTCCTATAATCCATATATATGGCACTCTATTCAATACCAGGTCCTATCTAAGTCTTTATCGAGTTCCTTTCTATTACTTTTTTTGCCAACTTGGGTCAAACCTGAGTTTGGGTCCTTTGGATTTAATTTTTGAGTCAGGGACATTTTGATTCATCAAATTTAATTGAACATCCTAGCTCATCCCTTTGTTATTGGCTATAGGTAATTGACCTAGGTCATTAACCCCTTTTGACTCTATTTTTCTCCATTAGATTTTGAGATCTAATTAAATGCAGACTGTGGATCTTTGGGACCCACTATCCCAAACTTGGTTTCTCATTAGTTTATAGGATTCACTAACCATTTGAATTGATTTGATCTCCCACACACTTGACACTTATTAGCCACATGTTCCTCCTCAGGTTCTCACCAAGGATTTCGGATTCAAATGGTCACTTTGTGGGTCTTAAAAATGATGTTCACATAAATGTCTACCATTTTTTGAACAACTTTGATAAATCGAAGTGAAAATATCATGGAAACACCAAACTTGTAGAGAATGGATCTAATTATAAAAGGAACAAACCCTTTTTATTTTCTATCCATTTGAGATTTCCACATGCTTCTATAAAATGTTGAAGTTGACTGGTTCATGTGATCCTACATGACATATTGATGATGGTTTGGTCTAAAAAGGATAAGTATGGAAACTTAGAATATTTAGTGTTATGAACTAACTTTACCCATACACATCTCTCATTGTGATATAGTGTATGGGTTGAAACTTGGCACATATGAACTAGACTCAAAAATTAATAGACCCATATGATTTTTTCTTCCTAAGAATGCCACACATGCAAGATCTAGCACCATGAAAATTCATACTTAGATTTTATGCTACTGGAACCAGATTTTAGGACAAGCTCTAGATGTAATGAGTGGACCAAATGAATTTTATGTTCTCCTATGCTTATCTAGAGTACTCCATAAGGTCTTTGCAACTTTGGACCATTATTTAGAAATTGACAAATTACACTTTACGTGAACCTAAAGTGGTTATAAATATTGTGAGGTTCATGATTTATCCATTCCACTCATTCCATTTAGAGTTACTTCATACCATTTTAGTCAACTAGGCATATTTTTGGTATGTGGGCCAAATATGGCCAACAAGATTTTCACTTGATATCACATACATTACCTTTAAAAAGGGTGCTTAACCATATAATGATGTTATTTTTAACCCAAAAAAACATTAATACCATCAATGATGCCCTAAAATTTCCCCATGACTACCATAATTCCATGATAAAATGGTTTCATATGCTAACGGTGTCTTTTCACAAGTCAAAGGCTTTTTTATTTACCACTAAATGGGGCCCACACATGGTAAATAATGGATGTAAAACTTCCCCATCTATAGTTCATTTTTTTGAAATGAATTATTACTCCTATTTTCCATCTTCTTTCCCATAAATAACATTTCAAGGTTTCAAAACCTAAGAAAATGTAGGAAACTAGTGTTTTGTAGGTGTTTTCAAACAAGTATGGATCTGAACAATATAGACATAGTCAAAAAGAGTCAAGTATCTATAAAAAGGATTTAGTTTAGAAATAAAATGAGAGAATCCATGAGTCTTAAGCAATTAAATATCAAAAATTTATCACTCTTTCCCATGATCCTTTTTGGAAAGCATGGATAACACCTCAAGTTCTTATTCAGTATAGATAAGAAAGAGAAGATGGAAAATTGAGCTCTTGGATAGAAGAAGGGCATATAATGACCTTCTGATCCTTGGAATTGGTTTTTGTAATGGTGACCTATGATTTATTAATAATTATTAAGAAATTTGGGTAGTCAAATATGTCTTATGTATCCACATAGGGTCAACAATGGAATAATTTCAAAGTGTTAATGGCCTAGTTAAATAAAATGGTGGTTATGGGTGATTTATACAAGTCCTCAAGGTCCTTAAAATATATTCTCCACTCATAGTTCTCATGTGTGATCTTATGGGGATAAAAAGCCTCAAATTAATCACAATTTCCAAACTACATACAATGTTTCCTTGATGAGGATGAGCTTTCAATGTATATATCTAAGAATGGATAATGGTTTGAGATTTAATGAGGGTTTTTCATATTTATTTAGATATTTTTGAATCCTTATCACAAGTGGAGTGAATATATGATCTTTCAAACCTCCCAAGTCTCTACCTTTAAATGAGTATGATTGTGTCATTTAAATTCATTTTAAGTGAGAGTAGGGTGTTATATGATGATGGTTATTAGGGGTCATTAAGACACCATAGAGGTAGTATAAGTTTTATAGTAATTTAAAAGAATCCATTTATCATAAGAAACAAGATTAATTATGGCTTTCAAAATCAAAGAACTATAAAATATCTTACTAACACCTTCATGTAATTATTTAATGGAGTTTAAGATTCATTAGTAGAAGTTAAGGTTTTAATAGAATCCTATTTTACAAATCCTCCCTTTATATGTTTGATTGATGAAATCCAAATGCCTTACATTATTGAGTGTATGAATAAGTTTTTATATGGTCCCCATAGGTCATATTGAGAAATAATAAATGGTGTATATAGACCTCTCAAGGAACCTTTTCTATCTAATGGACTCATCAAGTAAATTCATTTTAGAATAAGCTCTAAGTTCCAAGTCAAAGCTCCATAGTATCCTTTGACCATTTCCTACAAATTCAAAACTTTATGACCAAGCCTAAAGCATGGAAAATAGGTTAAATTCTCCATAATTCCATAAATAGCCATTTAAACTATTATATAAGTGTCTATTCAAGTGTGTATGTTATCTAAAAGTTAATACCAGGTTCAAAAGGCCAACTCAGTTCTAGTCTCCAAAATATTCTCCTAGATCACCATACTATTAAACCTATACAATCAAATTAAGGGAAATATGTTACAAGGAAGATAATATTAATTAGATGAATTTATATTTAATAAAGGACAATTGGACATATAATAAAGTATGGAAGCATTCATTTTGGTCAGGGGCATACTTAAGGGTCTTTTGACATTCAACACATATAAACCATATAACTACAAGTTGCAGGAAGACTACCTTCAACATTGGTCATAATGTGATACAATCACATGAAGGAGATATCTCAAATAAAATAAAAACATATATATAATTTTTAAAGATAAGGACTTTGAAGGAATGATTGATCAAATTAACTTTGGCATGTACAATGATTTAGGTTCACCTAGTCACTTTGGAGTGCATGATTGAGGTGAATGTAAATGTAAAGAAACATGTAAAGGGGAATCCCAAGGTGATGATGAAAAATATATCCATTATGATCTCACATAATTGTTATATAAATTTAATGTGGATGTGTGGTCTGAGTTAGACACATAAAATAACCATGCTTCAATGAATGATTATATAGATGTGATTTAATAGTAGAATTGAGGAAGCCAAGTCCTAGGGGATATGTTTAGATATAATAACATGTTCTCTCAGATCATAAATCCATCAATTTTGAAGGAGAGAAATGAACACTTAATAATTAATCCTCTAACATAAGTAACTCAAGCATTCAGGTTGGTCAATGACACTCAAAGAAGACCTAAGAGAGAGAGAGAGAGAGGGATTTAGATGATAGTCAATATAACTAAGGGCATATTTATAAGGAATACATAAGAGGGAAAGGGATTCTAGGGTGACCTTGAAGACATCAATGACTACCTATAGGTTACTTAGGGTGTTATAGGTTAATCTAAGCCTATAAGAACTAAGGTCATCCTTGACCCTCAAGACCTCATATCTGCCTTAGTGACATATCTAAACCCAAAATGGAATTAAAGTCATGAGAAGGTGTATGATGTTGATATAGGTCCTGAATGAGGTGTTTGGAATAGATCAATATAAGGAAATAATAAAATTCAATCTTAACACCCCTCTTGAGCTTTATTTCACTAAGTTTTCATTTTGAGTTGCCAATGCAAACACTCATATCTCACATGGCATGATGACTTAGGCCTAGTTCTCTTAGGGGGAGTTGGGGACCCTAATTCACTCAATATTAATGGAAGAAAGAGTGGGATTCAGGAGCCCAAATCTATAAATAATCCTTAATATTGTCAACCCACCTAGAATTATTACTAAGATCTTAAAGGTCACAAACTTTCACTTAGTACTCACCATATAGTCTACATTTGACTAGGAGTTATTCAATAGATTTGAAGGGGTCTATGGGATAGACATCCATGATAAAATGTTTTTATTTAAGGGCATGTACTATATAAACTATAATTAATATGGTAGGCCATCAAAACCATCTCTAAACTTTTATTAAGACCTGATGATGAAATTTCACCCTCAAATGCTTTGAAATGAGTTAATATTGATGGTATCCCTAGGTCACGTAGGCATCCAAATGGTCTATTGGTTTTCACATGCAAGGTGTGTAGTGTACGAATCAGGCTTAAAAGAACTACTCTAAGCCTATATAAAATATATTAGAAGATTTATACATATCCAATATGTTTATAAGGAGGAAGAGGGATCTATAGGTCTCAAATAATTACTTATTGACCACTTATAGGTGTCTCTATGTTCAATAGTCACTTATAGACATGTCCAAGTGCCTAGTTAGAGGATTGTATGTTCATAAAGGAGAATTAAGTGGCTTAATAAAGCCAAAACAAATGATATAATGGAAATAATGGATGTATTACATAATATAAATGGTGTCTAATTTCTTAATATCTCTATTTTAGACTCAAGATATAACAACTCTACCTTTAGGCTTGCTAGTCTAACACCTTCTCAAAGGATGATTTATTGAAGACTAAAATAGAGGATAAAAAAGAGTTATATAGCACATAAAACCAAAATGGAGATGTTTTTCAAGGATTTTTATAGTTTTAAGGAATATTGTTTTTTAGAGGAAGGATTAGAGTTCATCACTTTGGCCCATAAATACCTGAAGAGTGCACAGAATGCATAGTTACCACTTGAGGAGCAAATTGATGAGCTCATAATTATATGGAATAATTTAATAGGGATATAATCAAGTTGGAAAATTTGAGGGGCATTTTATAGAAAAAATAGTGACATCGGTTCATAAGTTAATGGCCTAACATTTATGAACCATTGATAAGAACTCAAAGCCTCATACACCTCCTTAAAACCCTAATAGTGACCCAATGGAGAAAATATTCATGAAATTGCATCCAAATTCACTATGATGGCCTGGTAGACACTTGGATTTAATATTTAAATCATATGAGATCCCATCCATGGTATTGGTCTGTACAGATAGTTATATGAAACCATCAAAAACATTATTTTTATAGGGTTTAATGATATTTTTAAGGTGTAGAGTGACATGAGGAGTTCCATATCATTTAATAAGGTAGTGTGAGGTATATTTAACCTTATTAAATCACTAAACACTCATAATTATTGCTATAAAATATATTACATGTCTACACCAAAGGGGTAGTCTAGAAATGCTTGTAAAGGGTGATCTAGTCACCTAGGTGAATAAGGGTTACATGATTTCACTATTGGAAAAGACTAATTCATGGTGTGTTATAATTTTATATAACTATAACATCATTTTTCACCTATTCTTAAGATTCTATTTATGTACCATGTTAATTCAAATAGTTAACACCAGGTCACTAGGCCTAATTTCCTAATAAGCTTATATGGTCAATAAGGAAGGATGAATATTAGCATATAGGGTTGATAAGGAAGTTATTTCAGGTCATGAAATGATTTTAACTACCTCATTTATGTTATTAGGCCCATTTCCAAATGATCATGGAGGATAATACAATTTTCCAAGTTATATTAGCATGAAAAAAGGAAGTGGCTACTAAATGCTTCATGGAAGAACCTAATTAAACCACTTTGATTGATTTTAAGCTTTAAAAATTAGATTTTTTTTACTACTATTGGTGTACACATGCTCTTCATGGGGTCAACTATTTTTGAATTAGCCTCCACCATTCCACTTCAATGTCCAAAAGATCATTGAAGACCCTAACCAGCCTAGGTAATGCATGGAGAAAGAATGGAGGGCTCCTTGTAATCAATAATTGAATGAATTATGGTCATTCATGACCTATTTATTTAATTTCCATGCCAAATTATCTTATACATCTTTTTCATTCTTCTATAAATTCAAGCTCTAAGGCCATGGTATTCATCCCTCAATTATGGATGATGAAACTCTACCCAAATTGTGTCTTGTAAACATTTTGAAGCAATAAATAACCATTTTTTATATTTATTTAATATAATTAGTGTGTATATTCTTGTTTATTTGTATAAGTGTGAAGTTTCATTCCCCTCTTCAGGTCCTTTCCCTTACCTAGTTGATAAGATGATATTCTATGTAGGTCATGTGATGTGTCAAGTGTCAGTGACTATATCTTGAAGAGTAATCTAGTTTATAATGTCTTTAATAAGCCTATTATCCATTACCTTAAATTTATATACATCCATAATATCCTTAACATGAAATATTCATGTTTAGGAGCTCATTGGAAAACTTGTTTTAGTCACTTGTCTTTTCTTGGTTCACAAAGTGTTGATTAAGGATCCATTAGAGCAGATAATTCAATATTGGTGCATCAACTCCATTAGTATATATTTTAATTTCATGCATTTATATATCCATTTTCACTCCCAAAAAATTATTAGGTCTTAGGAAGTGATATAAAATTGATGCACTAGGGGAGATATCCCCATAAACTAGAGATTTAGTCCTCTTATAGGTTACCCAAAGCCTTTGGAATAATCCCATGTTACCCCAGAATTGGAGAGGTTTGAACAATATTCTCCTAAGGGAACAATTTGTTAAGTCAATAACTACATCACAATGTAATATGGTTGAAATAAATCAAACTAATGATATGGCTGATGCTCAATTATTTAAGATCCTTGATGATAATAAAATTTACACCCTGCAGAAAAATGGTGGTTTTATACATATTCCATCATTGGTGGGTAAACTAACACTAATTTTGGTAACTTTCCTCACAATACCAATGCTGAAAATACCCCTCCTAATACCTATAATCAAAACCCACCTATTTATACGACTCAAAATCTTGCATAAATGGTGCAACAAATGACCCTTATGAAATCTTATAATAGTTCCCAAATGCTCCAAATGCAAAACCAAAAGTTGAAAATGGATAGTCAACCTCAAGTCATCATGAATTAACCAAATAATTATTTTTCCCTCCTCTTATATATTCCAAAAAAAACATTATTCCTCAACCTCTAATTTAAAATAAAATGTATCAACATATCTAAAATGAACCTTTATCCCTTTTCATTATGTTCATATACATTAGAAACATCTATCCAAATATCATGTATGATGGGACTAAATATATTGATATATTTATTAAAAGTTGTAAAAAATTTTATATGGAATGGATCCAAACTAATAATTATGATACTATAAAACTTATAGCAAAAACCTTTATTAGAGATGTGGTAGAATGGTATAATCAGCTTCTTCTACATTACATTACATAAAAAGAGTATTTATTTAATGATCTAATTAAACATTTACAACATAATTATCTTATTTAAAATATAATTTCCCATTTAATCAATTATAACAAACTTCCTAATGAATCTTCTCACACTTTTATCAAATGATGGAAGTTTCTAGCTTACAAATCAAAACATAACATAAGTGAAGATAGTATTTTCAAATTATTTTTAACCACTCTTAAATATACTTTTAAATACAAAGTTAGGATGTTTTAACCTAAGAATTTATAATATGCCTTTGATCAAAAAAAAAGGAAAGACTTCCTTATGATCCAATTTGAGTCATCTAATAATGAACCATCTACTAATGTCATTTATACCACTTCATCTCAAATTAAGCCTAATATAAAAAAAAATGAGGGAGCATAGAAACAAAATAATACAACCTCTACCCACCCTCCCTTATGTCACTTATATCTATTTAAATTATCATAGAAGTATCTTATTGCTAACAATTCTTATTGATTTCTTATGAATTCTCTTCTTTTCTCAATCTCTTCACTAATTTTTTTATATTTATCTGTTACTTATTTTAATATATATATTTATATTCATTTAAGATACGGAAATTCAAGTCTATTTTGAAATATAATGGGGGATGGTGATTTTTCTAAATGGTTTATTTCCTCTTGAGGCCTCTTACAGTTTGGATTTGAGGATGTTGTATTGCTTGGATTATTTTCTTTGAAATATTTTATCTCTTTTAAATTATTGTGTCTTATATATTCATTAAATAATATCTCTTTTTATTAATTTATATTCCTCATTATCTCTATTATGTATATCTCTAGTATGAATACTAACACTTATTTATGGATCAAATATATATTGAAGGCCATTATCTCTTTCAAAATCTATCCACTCCTCTATGTTATCTATATAGATTTCCTCATAATTAATTCCTATTGGACTTCCTTCAATTGTTAAAATTTATTCCCTTGGTTTCACTATATAACTAACATATATTATTTTAATAATATTCTCCGCATCTCCTCTTATATCAATCCTTAGGTCTTATTCATTGTATGCCAAACTACTCTCCATCAATTGGTATTCCACACCAAAGGTTTTAAATAGTTTGGGTGTCTGAAACAATGTGGCTAACTTAAAAAACCCTTGTTGCATGTCCTTCATGACTTTTTCAATCTATGATATAAGATTTATTCTATAATACTTATTACACTATCCTCATCTTCACCTTATAATGGTGTGAATACTAGATCATCTACTTGAGAAAGAGGGATAGTATCTAGGTTTTCAATGTGACGTCTTTCATTAGTAGAGGCCAAATTAGATTCATCTATTATCTATTTATTATTAACATTATTTCTTCTCTATCTTTCTTATTATCTGACTTAATTTTCTCATTTTATATCTTCCTACTCATATCTTCATCCACCATTTTCTACTAATTACGTTAATTTTTCCTCTTACTAATATCTTATTCTTTTGTAATTAACTTAAACTTAACTTGATACTTACTTTCATATCCCCATACAATTTATTTAATCTCCCCCAACTGTTTAGACCATATATTTTGAGTGGTCACATATTTGAATATCCACATTATTTTATCCTACCATCCCTTATGTTCCTATCCCCTAAAGTAACTATTTTAATTCACTTACCAATTTGTGATCAAAAAATAGATTTCATAAATGGAGTCATACTTTATTTAGGAAACATTATCTAGAAGCTTCAATAAACTCAACTTTCTTTATGTCAAATCTTTTCCAACCCTATATATCCCAAAGTATGAGAAATGATTAAAGTATAGTCTTGATCCAGTAATAAGTAGCTCAAGTTAGAGATGTTTAACTACCTTAATTTTTCATCTATTCCAATTTATATATTTTTAACATGGACTCTACAAGCTTCTATATGTTATCATTACTGCATTATCTAAGTCAATAGACTCTATGTGCATGTAACCCATAATTGTTATTCTCATGGTTGGAAGAAACATGAATTTATCATAGGTGAATGCTAACTCACTATTTTAGTCTTAGAGTAATTTTATTAGTATTTCTTCTCACCACTCTACTATTCAAGTTAAAAATAGCTTGCAATACTTCAATGGATAATTTCCCTTGAATATTAGTTAATTGAAGTCCATGTGGCACCATCAAATGTTGACATAAAATCTAAAGTAGTTGGATATAAATGGGTTATTTTATTTAAGTTAACTTCAATTAATACTAAGGTGATGCAAAGGTTATTATTTTTTAGAAATAATTATCTTATGTATTCATAACAAATAAGTAGGTGTGCTCATTCATAGTAATTAGTACACAATAATTCATACTCTAACTTCTCTTTATTTACATTAAAATAATAATACCCAACATAAAAAGTACTCATATATTCTTAAACTATACCATTGTATTCTATTACAGAGGTGACTCTACTATGTAACCTTTTATTAATCTTTTCTATTAACTTGAAATCCTCTCTATGCTATATCTACTCTATAACAATGCCACTGTTTAAATATCAATTAAATATATTACAATTGAATGGTCATGTATATGTGAGACATGCCTTTTATTAAATAATTTTTTCATGTATTTCCAAAAATAAAAATCTCTTTCCACATTTCAAAGTCAGTATAAGTTTTTATTCAATCAATCTATAGAAGTATTCTTGCATTTTGGTAAAGGTAAAGAAACTCTAGTAATTATTGTTTGGTCTTTATCCAATTGATAATACTACCAACAAGTCTTATATTGGGTTTTATTTTAGTTTTTAATAGGCCCTATATTAAAAATCATTAAATATATAAATACAATAATATTACAAGGCATTAAGGATGATTCTCTTTACTCTAAAAATATTTTCGTGTTTTATCCATAGGTTTGTTAAATTAGTGTTCAAGGTTCAATATTCATTTGAATAATCATGCCAAGGGTAAAATATGAGAAATAAGATCTATATTTTAATTCACCATTCCACACACATATGTAAGTGGTAGAAATAAATTTTATTTTGAGCCCTCTTTAGACTATTGTAAATGAAGTACATTGTTTTGTATTTCAATGAACATCAGCCAAGGTTAGTCCAACTCGATCACTTTTTCCTTATCCCCCCTATTGATTATAATTAGGTTTGTGTGTATAAAAGTAGGTTCTAATTATTTTAGATAATTTTCAACATATTACATATATGTAGACATATCCATTCCCCTAATTAATGCATGCCCAGGTGATGTAAAAATCAATTATGTGCTATAGTCAATTGGGACAAGTCCATGTTCAATAGACTCAAGTGAGTTATGTATTTGTATACATTAAACAAACCTTTATAGAGACATATTATAATATTTAATATAATAAATCATTTATATATTTTTGCTTTATCTTCATGTTTATGTCTTCAATTTATCATAGCCAAATAAAACATGTCCACAATCAATAGACTAAAATTTAGTACATCATAATCCACTTAAAATAGACATGTTCATAATCTATTTATAATTTTGGGCCATATACTAATCTTGAAAAATCAACTCTTATTATTAGTTTCATAGTCAAATATCCAAAATATTCAATGAGTATCTGTATGTGATATAATTATATTTATTCTTAGTACTTTCTCAAAAGATAAAATTTAAATATTTAACAATTTTCTAAAATAAAATAATTGAATATTGTATATATTTAGAATTATGATATTTATACTTTCACACCTATATAATCACATAAACATTTATTTTTTTAATAAAAATATGTTAAAACATATTTGTGAATCTAAATATATTATATCATTCCTTTTATGATTTTATCCCAAGGTTTTAGATTAATTTATCTTATCTATTTTAATAAAAATATTTATTTATCATTGGTTTTCAATTAAGTTTCTTCTCTTTGTTTTCCTATAAACTATGTGTTAGTAGTTTTAATAATAATAGGATTTTTCATTTTGGGTATTTTTAACTAAGAAATTATGTTATGGGTACTTAATTAATAATAAGTACATTATAAATATATTAATATATTTTAGTTTCTACATACCTCATGGTTTATCATAAATACCTAAAGTTTTGGTTTTCATCCATAGGAAGCCTTCGACCATTTTTTATTATAGTGCACCGGTAAGCGGTTATCCCTAGGAATTTAATCTCAACATACATTATAGATAGGATAATGTGGCTATGAGAATGGTGTAATAATACATATTCAATTCCTTCATGCTTATATTATTTTTTATGATTGGGATCAATATATCTAATAATATATTAAGTAAACACACATTACCTTGTTGCATCCATTAATACCCTTGAATTTCATTATATTATTGGCTATTTTTATCACTAAGCATGATATTTGTTTTATATATTATGGGTTAACAAAAATAAATTATTTTCTCAATGTGTATCTAAATAGGAAATCCCAAATGGTGGTCATCCTCTAGATTGAATTTTCTATAATAATGTTACACTTTATGCTTATGATAACAAATGGATTAATGATAATACTTGTACAATTTTTTATGCTAATCAATAATTTGATTATGTAAGATATGATTATAATTTTGAAAATCAAGATAAATGATAAAAACCAAATAATATAGTGAAAAATAAAATGAACTAACTAATTTATAAATTTCACAACCCATTCCTAACCTATATTCTTATTTTCAAATAATATAACAAAATGAACGTATTATCTCCCTTAACTTTTCAAAATAATCAAAATATGAAAAATAATTAACTATAACACCTTACCTATATTTTTGCTTGGATATTGAATTTGTTCACATTAATCAATATAAATTATAAAGGAATAAATTTTGAATAGAAATGTCAAATGATTAAAATGAATGTGTTACTCTTTTTCTCTCTTTAGAAAAGGTACATGATGTAGATACATATATTCCACATTCTCATTTATTCATAATTAATCAAATGATTTTTATTAATAATAATAATCCTCCCTTGGAAGCAATGAATAATGTCATTACTTTATATCCCTCTCTTAAAATGTTACAATATGTTAATGAATATTAATTATAACTCCAAAGTGACATTATGGATCTAGATTTAAAAATAAAATATATTAGAATACTATGCAATGATTATCATGATAGTCATCCTCTAAGCATTTAATATGTTTTTAGTGATAATACTAATTGTTAAGATTATTTAACCTCTCCTAAGTCACTATATGGAAAAAGCATTATTGTAATACCTTTATCAATATTTATAGTGTTTTATCATTGATGTGACATCATTTGATTTATTGGTGTGTCAAGTGTGTCATTGTGCATGGCATATGAGCAAGATCTCTTGTGGTTGTAGTTTAGTCTTGATTTTGGTTAACTTGTGGTAACATGAAACCATGTTAGGTGTGACTCATGGAGGACCACATTGGAGTGTGTGTTTTAATGCTAACAACAATTTGTATTATATCTTAATGTGATGTTTATGATATACTAAGGGTTTTCATGTCGATAAATTACTTTTAATGGGTTTAACCATAGGACCAGATTTATGTTAATTCAAATAGTTTTATTGAACCCATCGAATATCCATGTTATGTTAATTTGGTTTTGATTATTTAGCTTGCCACTTTATTGGTATTTCAACAAAATAATTTACTTTTACAATAGGAATAATAACACAAATATCATTGTAACCTAGCCCATGTAACATTTAATAATGGACGTAAATGAAATTACATATTTATATAAATATATGTATATTAAAATGGTATTATTTAAATAATCATAATTATGTGTGTGTGTGTGTAACACACACACATGCATATTCTTATTTGTTTTTGTAATAAATTTAATATATATTTAGTTACTTGACTTTTCAATGTAATAATTAATTTAATCAAAATAAAAATAAAAATATAGATAAATTAATTAATTAAATAAATAAATGATAGGTGGATGGTTTTTTGGAGAATAGTGAAAACCCTAATTTCAAAAATAAAATAATAAATAAACAACCATGGTTTTTTCTATTAAATAATTAACCTAGTGGAGAGTTGATCCATTTTAGAAAATTTGTCAAAGAAGAAATACAAGTGGAAGGAGAATGAAGGAATAAATAAAGATAATAATGATAGGTTCATGTTTCATCGATTAGGATGAGGAAATCAAGGGAAGCAGGGAGCTTCTATGGATCTAGGAAAGATATTTTTCATTTCTAAATCCATGATTGTTTTTTTTTAAATAATCAATAGATTAGATATTAAATTAAAATAAGGAATGTGTTTTAAAGGTGATTTACTTTGAAAAAAATACCCTATATCTATAAAAATATTTTATTTTATCTCCATTTTCTCCCTTAAATTAGGTATAATAGATTTCTTATTTTAAAATAAAATAAGATACACACACACAAATTAAAAATATACTAGGGTTCCTTTTTTTGGTAATTTTCATTATTTGGGTGGGGGGGGGGGGAGAGGGGTCAAGTCATCCCATTCCCATATCATAATAGGAAGGGGAGTGGGATAGGCCATCTGACCCACACCCAGTCTTGCCTAAGCTAGGTCGGGTTGACGGCCATTTATGTAGGTTTTTTTAAGAAAAGAAAAACATATTTATATTTAAAGAAAATAAAGGAGATGATAAAAATAAATAAATAAGTAAATAAATAAATAAGTAAATAAATAAATAAAAATGAAAAAATTGATATATATATATATATATATTAAACCTAATTTTAGAATAAGGAGAGGTGTAATATGCATGGATGGAGGAGGATGAGGCAATTAGGGGAAGCAGGGAGCTTCCATGGATCAAGATAGGGATTTTTCCTTTCTAAATCCATGATTATTATTTTTAAAAATAATGAATAGATTATATATTGAATGAAAATAAGGAATGCGTTTTGAAAGTGTTTTACTTTGAAAAAATGCAAACTATACATCTTTAAAAATCTCTTAATAGATCTCCATTTCACTCCCTTGAATCAAATATAATATATTTATTGGTTTTTAAAAAATAAAAAATAAAATATGATGTATATGTATATGTTTACACACATACATGTGTGTGTGTGCGTGTAAACATATACATAAACATCATATTTTATTTTTTATTTTTTTAAAACCAATAAATATATTATATTTGATTCAAGGGAGTGAAATGGAGTTATATTAGGAGATTTTTAGAGATGTATAGTTTGCATTTTTTTCAAAGTAAAACACTTTCAAAACACATTCCTTATTTTCATTCAATATATAATCTATTCATTTTTATTTTTATTTTTATTTTTTTTTGTGTGTGTGTGTGTGGATCCATCCCAACCCCCTCCCATAATAGGGAGGGGGCTAAGATAGGCCAGTTAGACCACCCTCCCATCCTTACCCAAGCTAGGCCCGACCGATGATCATTTATGTTTTTTTTAAGAGAAAAAAACATATTTGTATTTTAAAAAAAAGGAAAGAAAGGAGATAATAAAAATGAATAAATGAATAAGTATATATATATATATATATATATATATATATCCTATTTTTATAAATGGTTTGATTTTAAATATATTTGTATTTTAATATTATATCTTATTATAATTTTAGTTATATTATATATTCATCGAAAGATAATGATATTTTCATATATGAGAATATTTATATTTTTTATAAATATTTAAATAAGTATTCATATTTAGTCAAATTCTTAAACATGTATGCATATCCATATATGGGAAATATTTAAAGCAATATTATTTATAATAAGATGAATATACATAAATATGAATATGTATAGAAAATATAATTATACAACTATATTTAGTGAGATGGCATAGGAGGATAGTAGCCTACACATTTATAATAATGTAAGGTTGAGATTAATATCCAATTAATGATGAATTTGGTATCATAAAGTGACTTGTGTAAGAACAATCTTCTCCTTGCACAATATGTCCTTGGTGTAGTTGTCTTTTATATTGATAAATCTATTCATATTATTAAATATTTATATCCATATATTTTTATCACATTAGGTATTTGAGAGGAGACATGTTATTTTTATTTTATTTATCACCCCATGGGTCCCTTGTGTATGTGTCTAAATTTGACCTCTCTTTAATAAATGTATGATTGACTAGCTCCTTGACTAGTACTGAGAGAAAGCTATGACTGGGAATAGAATAGAAAACCCTTATTTTATATATATCATTATAGATGGGATCTTAGAAATTAAATGTTTGCACAATTATTTTTGTAATGGTAGTATTATTATTGTTAGTGTGGTTTGATTATTTAACACTTTGTATTGGTATATTGTGTTATTACTATAATAAAAAATAAATTATCTACATTGATTGATGATTAACTCAGATACCAAATAGATAATTTTGTCCTTATATGATCAACCCTTCTTATTTATTATAATGTAATTTATCACAATATGTTATGTTTTTTTAATTAAATTCTTATTTAATTTGACTATTAATTTAGAAAAATTAAGTATTTAAGAGGGAGATGTCTCTTACTTAACATAAGCTGACCCCTTTATTGACATTTTCATAGTGTAGGTTGTCAAGTACTAGTAGCATTTAGATTAAATTATTTTATTATCTTTTGTGTTGTTAAAGTTTACTTGTAAATGAGACTTTTGAAATAACTTAATTATTATTCCATGATTTGTGAAGAGGTAGTTGTAATCCAAATTTGTAAGTCGGGATAGGCTTTAGATGATTTGAAACTACTTGATGTAAAGTTTATACATATAGTGGTGTATGTAGCTAGAGTATTTTATAGGTGTGTAATGCTATCATTTAGCTATTGAAATGAAATAAATTCTTCTTGTTTTATGATAAAAGAGTTCTTTGTTATTCAGTGAATTGATAGTCTTTTAAATCTTTTAAATTATTTATTTTATTATGATGACATGTCATTATATAAATAGTGTTCTTATGTAGATTTTAATTTACTAATACTTGTATTTATATCAACTAGTTTATGTAATAAAATACTCCTTAATCATAAAGATGGAACTTGATAACTAAAACTAGAAATAGCTCTAAGAATATGGATTTAGGCTTCTTGTATACTCATAGGTTATAATTAATTGATGGAGTATTTAACAATATTAAAATGATTGGAATTTAGCATAATATATTACATTGGCCTCCTTTAATGTTTAAATACTTAATAAATAAGCAAGAGAGTAAGTTATTCAAACCAACCTTGCATTAAACAAACTCAAGTGTAATATATTATTCGACAATAGAACCATAATCAAGTATCTCACTTTATCAAGCATGAATGTTGGTATTGTCCTCTTGGGTGGCCTTAATAATCCAATTTTAATCCTAATACAAAATATCAAATGTTTTCACAAATCAAAGAATCTAATTTTCTTATTTATTTATTTTCATTGCCCTTCAAAAATCAAATTTTAAAAATAGCCAATGTGGTCTAATTTTGTATTTGAGTCTCGATCACAATTATATCTAGCTAAGAGAATTATTTTTTGGTACTGTATTAATTTTTATCTCATTTGAGCCAAAATGGTACCTTGATTCCAAAAGGCCTTTGCAAGGAAAATTTTCATTACCTTGCTAATTTTCCTATGAATGCACTCTAAAATTGACATCTAATAAATGATTAGGAATTAGTTCCATTATAAATGAAAGCTGCTCAAAAATATATTTACCTTAATATCAATGTATGAGTATTTAGTTTTAGATTTAACTATCATTTGCTATTTTTAGTGACCCTTTTCCAAACTAAAATTATTCAAAAAATTTATGTTCAAATTTTAGTTTACAAAGTCTCTCTAGAAAGGGAGTTGTAATAATTATCCAATTTAACATTTATAGATTATGAAAGTTTTAAACTCTCAGTCTTAGTTTCATATTCATGCATAACCTTTTGCATTTTTTTTGTCTCCATTTGATATTTTTAGTGAGTCCTCCTTGAACTCTTTTGTCATTATTTTTCTGGGAATGAAAGAAAATGTCAATAAGTATTGTTTGGTTTTATATTTTTTTCTTCATATTATTTACCCTTGTTATAAAATAATACTACCATTTTGATGATTTTTATCATACAAAATTTACCCATTACTTTATAGTAATTTAAACCTTTCTCTGGGTATTTATTATAATATCATTTTGTATCCTGTTTAGTCATATTGAACCCTTGTAGCCTTAGGAGTAATTTTGAATTGTTGAACTTTAGTGTTGACCCCATTTGTTCTTGTGACTTTTTTATTATTAAATTTATATTTGTGAATATCTCTTGATTTAGGTTGTGATCCTTCTCTTTTTGAGAGGTTTTACTTATAAAATTTATTTTTTTATTGGTTGTGGAGTTCATGACAAACTTGTAAAGAGAATTGAAACATGTCTAACCTTAAGTGTATGATCATGATTTAACATTATTTTAAATTCACCTTGGGTCAGACCATTAGCACTCTAATCACTAATAATTTATCCATGTTAGATTTTATCCTCGACTCTTTATGTATTTTACTTTGTGTAGTAGATCAAAGTGTAACCAATTGGATCATAACTTTATAGTGGTGTTGTATTTTTGTGTTCACCTGAGTTTGCATGCCATGTTAGTGTTTTTTTTAATTAATAGGATTTATTGTGTTCATTAGAGTGTTAAAAAAAACAAAAAAAGTGGTGTTATTTTTGTGTGTGTTTGAGATGTAAACTTTAGTCATTATAATTGTCATGTTTCTACTTCTACACAAACTTAAAATTATAAGTTAATAAATGATTCTCATGTTCTTAATAATGTTGTATTATAATTTTATCTTAAACCATGTAATTATTTTTTTCATGATCCTATTATATCAATGTTTTAAATGTATGATTAGTTTCAACCCATAAGTGATTATTTCTAAATAATTATTATTCTTACTAAACATATTGTATCCGTGATTTATTCCATTAAAGAGCTCCAAAATCAAGTTCTTGATCTCACATTATAAACTAAATCCTGTTTTGAAAACATAAAATATAATTATTGTAAGTAATTTTTCTTGTCAAGGCCAAATTTCTACCCCTTTATCTAAAACTTTCCCCATAATTGTCAACTTCCCCTTGTAGCTAGTCAATTATGGTCTTAAAGTGCAAATTTTGACAAAAATTTTTAAAAGGGGGTTTAAAAGCATACAAAAATATTTTGAAAGGTAATTAAATTTTATAAAAAAATATCTAGTTAGGTTCAAAAGGGTCAACATAGCCTATATCCAAATTTTTAAACTTTAAAAAGTTCATCTCATGTGTTAAATAGCCTAAAAGGCCCAAAAATAGGTCCCACATGCCAATTTTACCAATTAAAAGATAAAAAATGTGTGTTTTGAATTATAAGGAACGTTTTACTTCTCAAAATTTTTATTTTAAGTTGTGGAGAATGAGAATTAGCTTTTTAAAGGGCAAAGAGACTCTTTTTTTACCGATTTTGCAAGAGGAGTATGGAATCCATATGGTTCCATACAATCCAGGGTAGGGAAAGATTATACCAAGACATATTATGGCTTCCATAGGAGTTTTATGGAGTTTCATATCCATATAGGCTCAGAAAGAACTTTCTTTTGATTTCCTTCTTATTGGCACAAAGTGACATGCCTATAGGTTTTCTAATGATATGGCTTGTTGGAGGAGGGTACAACTCTCAATTTTGGGGTGAAGAAACTAGACTCAAATGGATTATTTATGGTTTAAGTGGTTTCTAAATTGGATTCTCTAGGATCAATAACCATCCATTAGATGTTAGGGCAAATTTTGTTACCTAGCAATCATAAAGGTAGTTGTTTTTCTTTAATTTCTCTTCACCTAGGTAGAGTTTTGGTAACATTTAAGTTGTTATATAATCTTGAAGACTTTATATACCTTTACAAGGCATTATAAATGTGTTATTTTTTCCAATTTAAGGTCAAATAGAAGCCTCAAACTTATCTAGTCCAAAATTGTAGTTGCCAAGGTTGTAAAGAGAATTATATGATCCAAGGAGAAGATTTTTAGCTTCAAACTATCAAGAGTTTGGTTTTTTTAGAGTTTACATAAGTTTTAATGATTTAAAAGCTAAATTATTATATTTTTCTCATATTTCATGGCTAAAAGTTTTCATCTCCATGCTCTAAGGGTGTGTCCAAGGGGCCTGTTTAGCATAAATTAAGGAATTTTTGCATATTTTGAGTATTTTTTTTTAAAACATTATTTTTCAATCACTAAAACTCTTCCAATGGATTATAAATGGTGATGTTATGATGGTTCATATGTTATGATTGTATACACTCTTCATTCACCTCCTTTCCCACTTCTATCTCACTCACCTCCAAACCACTATCACACTCTACCATTTAGCACTGTGTTTATGTTTCCCCCCCTTCATCTTGTTTTCATCATATTTTCATGCCTACCACCCCTCACCCCATATAAATTACAATTCATCACCATCAAGGATAACTAAAATGTTGATCAAGGTTTTTATGAGCATGAGAAGACTATTTGTAGGCAGTCAAGGCACCAAACTTAGTATTGAAAATGGACACTAACAATAGGGTTATATAGTCAAAGGTGAAGGATAAGGGTTTATCTTGAATTCTTTCAAGGTGATGAAATGCTTCTTGAAGGATATGAAAAGAAAAAGGTCACTCACATAGGAGAGAAAAGGTTATCAAAGGCATCAAAACATGGAGGAATGAGCTTTTAAAACTTTAAACAAACCTAAATTGGGAAAAAAGCCACCTAAAGCCAACACAACAAACTCACCTACAACCCTCAAAGGGAAAATATAGTGCTAATCATGCTTGAGTGTATGTTAGGAGGTATTTTCTCACTATGTTAATAATATTGTGTGTGAGATATTACCATATCTTTGAGATGGGAGGAGCCAACTCATGATGTTATGTATAGTGATAATAACCTACAGGCAGCTCTAGTGAACTCTACAAGCCTGTGTTTTGACCATTACAAGGTCTATATGGAAAATAAGAGAATTTTTCTATGAGAAACCATGAGAAAGGCATCAAAAAACAAGGTAAGCAAGAAGGATATATTTCTCATGAGTTTGTAATGTAAATGAATTTAAAGATGAATAAATGAGGACCTACAGGCTATTCTTCATACAATAGTATCCTATAACTATCTATAAGGACTATTACCTTAAGATCATAGTCAATTGCATAAAGTTGGGGTTTTACCTCCATAGTGTTGAGAAGGGTTTAATATGAAATGGATCTCTCAAGACATTAATAATAGTATTATACATTCATCTATAGTCTAAATGTCATCCTACAAGCTCATATAGTGAGTTTTGATAGCTAGACTATAGTTAGACTAGTTCTATATACTTTCAAAGCTTGTAGGGTTTGCCTATTTATATTCATATATTGATATAGTGATTAGTGATATTATTATATAATCAAGGTGAAATTTTCAAGCTTGAGAGATAGATAACTAAATGAGCATCTACATAACTATACAAATAGTACCCTATAGCCATGGTGAAAGGATGAGTCAATTACAAGCATCTAAAGGAAAGGTTGAGTTTGTTGAAGTATTTCAGGAGGAGGAGATAATTTTAGTAAATTTGGAGTCTTATTGGAAAAATACCAAGGCAAAACATATTTGAAAAAACCCCAAACTCACCTATAGTCACCATGATGATCTCCTATATCCTATGTAGAGCCTATAGTCCATACACTGACAAGTGTACTTATAGTCATCATGAAG
Source organism: Torreya grandis (assembly GCA_037957365.1). NCBI lineage: Eukaryota > Viridiplantae > Streptophyta > Pinopsida > Cupressales > Taxaceae > Torreya > Torreya grandis. The sequence goes on from JARHVA010003908.1 coordinate 308,583, forward strand.
GTACAATCAATATAGTATTTGATGTTTTAAAGGTTTAATTAATTTCAAGGAAAAATTTGATTGAAAGAGGGGATTACCATTCAAACAAAGAGGATAAAAATAATTTAATGTCTTATTAAGGCTCTTAAAAGACCAATTGATCACCTACAACCTTAAGCAAAACCCTACAGGCCTATGTTGTAATAATATGGAGGAATTTTGGTAGTAAGGAAGATATATCTAGTATCAAAGCACTAGTGGATAGATAAAATAACATCCTAATAAATGATTCAAACTATCTTTTTAATGTTTATCAAGGGTTTTCAATAAGTTCAATTTAATTCATTCATGATAACTTACAGCCATACCTCCAAGTTGTAGGGGTCAACTATTGTGAAGTTTCAAGGGAGGTTTCATATTTAAAAGAGTAATTCAATGAGTAATCATGTTCTAATGGCTTCTAAACCATGAAGGGGGTTTCAATTACTTATGCTCTAGTCATTTTAGCTTCAAATTCACCCACAACTTGTATGTACATCTATAGTCAAACCCCCTAATGAGAATCTACAACCAAGGAGGGAATTTAGTACTTGGGAGTACTCACTAAGGGTTTTGACATCCTTCTGGGTGGGTTTTATGTTAAAGATATACAAAATAGTTTAATGAAAGGTAAGGATATTAAAGACATGAATTTTAATCTCAAGTACCATCATAAGCCACCTCAAAGGTAACCTAAACTTGCACCTATAGCCTTGTTAGCCCTCGTAGTCTTCTACTAGCAGACATAATTCAAGGTTTCTCTTGGATAGAAGGTGGTTTAGGGTGATATATTTAAGTCAATGAAAACTCAGACTATCAGAGGCCTGATCAAAGATATTTTAAACAATTTTAACCTCAAGGGAGTGAAGTAAACATGTCATTAGTATGGATTATACACAACATGGAGACCTAAATGCTTGGTTTGGAGTCAAATGCCTATAAGAGAAGTTGTGAGTTTTCTTTTACTCTAAATGATCTTTAAGCACTATTTTAGGATAGATTTGTCAAGGGAAATTTGAGGATTCCATGCACCTAGTGATAGTCATATACCTGAAGAGGTTGAGACCCTATAGTCATCAGTCCATATAATCAAGCTTAGGCACATCCTAGGGTTTTTGAAGGAAGGTAAAGTCTATGAGTTAAGGACTTGAGCTTTACAAAGTTTTTTTAAATGAGTAAGGTATGGTTATTTAAGGATAAGTCAATATAAGGAAAAATAAGTGACACAAATATTGATCTATAGTTCCAAATTAAAACTCTACAGACCTGTGACATAGCATGTAAAGCCTAATATTTAAGAAGTAGGGATTATTAAGCACATCAACTATTGTAAAGAGGGATAGAGAGATCAAGGTTCTAAGTTTGAGGTAATTTTAAGCCTAGAAAAGATATGCTTTTTAAACATAAAATATCTCAAATAATCCCTATGATGACTTACAACCCCAATATGGACCTACAACCATACTTTGACAGGCATGTGGTTATCTATAGGGTATCTTGAAGATAGGGTTTTTAAAGCAAAGAAAAATGGTCAGGGTTGACCCATAAAGGTGAATGGAGAAGTTATAAAATATATAATTTATATGAGTTCACAAATTCTTAGTTATGTTACAGCCCCAACATTGACCATACATAAGGGTGACAAGCTTATAATCATTTACCAAGGTCTTTCAATTCTAGCAAGAACAAGAGTGGATAGTGACTTATACGATTATTGCATACCTAGTAGATGAAGACTTTCAGGAGGGAAATGATGAAATATCATCATAATATCAATGAATAATCTTTTAGGGGACCATTTATATAGTCTAACCATGCAGACATGTACAATATTTTGCATAAGAAAGGCCTAAGAAGCCTAAAACTTGTCAAATTGCTTTGAAAGATATTACTTAAAACCCTCATTTGATCTAAATGGTTTTAAATAATATTTAAAATTTGGAATGATATCTAATATTGTCCAAACCTGATCATATTCACTTGAAACAATGGCAAACACAATCACTTGAAGCATAGAAATGTTTATTTGGATTTTTTGACATGCTTGAAAATAGGGATAAAAGAGTTTTCCAAACTCATAAAAGGAATATTGAGATTAATTAAGATGTTTTTGAAATTTATAGCCTCTAAATACATGAAATTTTCCTTCAAAACATCATAACTTAGTCAAAAATATAGATAGTCCACGCACAGAGGTCAAAATTTGGATAAATTTGAAGATTCTAGGAGCTACAGGTGGAGTTAAGACCTAATTTTTTTTGAACAATGTCATTATGAGTTTTATAAACTTATTAAAAAATTTCATAGCCATTGGAAAAGTGTACATATTTGCTTTTTTGTCTCAGACCTCAGCCTATTCATTTGAGGTCACCATTGGAGCATGCTTCATCTTAGAGGGCCCCATAATCTTCTATTGACAATTGAATGATTTATAATCATAATAATACCTTAAAATAGTGTAAAAACTCCAAATTTTATGCAAACCATGCTCACATAATGTTTTGCAAGCCAATAGGCACTTAGGCCAAAAAGACATTTTTGGAATTTTCATGGAAAAATGACTTTCAAAGTGTTTTGATAGCATGTTATAGGTAATATAATTATTTTTTAAGGTTTTTTTAATCTTGTAATGATCTATTTTAATTTTAGTGAAGTTTTTTACTTTTTGTAGTTTTAGGCACCCTTCTAAGCCACCTGTTCAGAAGCTCATTTTTTTCAGCACATGTGGAGTTGGGATAAACTCTCTTAGTATGTTTTGAGGAACCCTATTTAATTATAATTAATTAGAAATTTATGTTAGTTTATGGGTTGTTATTTATGAACAATCACTAAGAGCGTAGGTAGCCTAGAATGCAGTCAATTCCTTAGAGGTAATTTTCATTCACATGGTAAATTTTCATATATTTCATGTGGGATATCAATATTTTTAGTAATTTTATATATGTAAATATGATATTCATAAATCTAATAAGTTCAAGACTTGAAGGTTTGTACCTCATGAATCATCATTGTGAAGTTCTAGTTTCAAAGCCTTCCTAAGCACCTTAGAAACTAGTTTTGAGAAAAGTGGATTTTATTTCAATAAAATAAACATGGATCAACCTAATATTTTTTTCAAAAATCAATTAAATTATTATAGGATTCCATAAATGTAAATTTAATGCATGGATCTATACAGTTGAGGGTAGAAATCACATTTTTTGTGGAAAAAATCATGCAAATTGAAGGACACGGCAATTTAAAAGAATCTAATCATTAAGATAAAATATTAGAAATTTTTATTCATCATCAAATATTCATTTGGTCATAAATCCTCCTAGATCTACTCCTACTAGCTCAAGCAAAATGGCTAGTCTGTTGGAATTTTGAACAAAATTGGCCTAGTCAAACTTGTTGACTAACTGGTAAAGTTTTTTCTCATCAAAATCATAATTTTGGTGATGAAGAATTGTTTTTAAAGTGATTTTTTTAATTTTTTCATGTTTCATGGCTTATTTTTTAGGTTTAATGGTGTTTAAGTGCATAAATAGGCTAGTAGGTCTTTTGGCCTAATATGCCTAATTGATCAAGTAACCAAGTTAGAGTTTAGCATTGAAATTGGACATCAAAGAGTTTAGTTTGGAGTTCCATGAAACTTTTATGATATTTTAATATGATAATTGTGCACTTTTTAATCTTCAAAATCCTTTTCATGTAAGTTGGAATGAGTTGGAGTTGACTAGTCTTTACACTTTGGTTAACTAGTTGACAAGTCATGCTTTTTTCCTTTGCTTTAATGCAATCAAAGCCTTTTCAAACATTTATAACTCAGCTTCAAATTGGAATTCTCCACCCAAGATGTTACGTAGCATCATGCAAGAGACTTTGACTTATCAACTTGGGCCCACCTCATCTCTTCTATGCCAACCTTGGATTCATACATGTTTGATGAATTTTGGAGAGTTCAATGTTAGTGATTGGTCCCACCATACTTATACACCAAAATTTGAAACAAATCATGTAGATTGTATGAAGGAAAAGCTTTTATTAAATATTTTCAACATTGTAAAAGGTGTTAGTCTTGATTTGAGTCAACCAAGACTAACCCTTCCTCTTTTGAACTCTACTTAGGGCTGTTATAGGGTTTGAAACTTACATATTGGCTTAATCAAGCCATTATTAAGAAATTCCTAAAGTTTAAAGAGAGAAATTGTAAGCTGGACCATTTATCAATGAAGGAGTTTTTATTCTGAATCTATGTTTTGATAGAATAATAGTGTGTATTTGATTGTGCATCAACGTATAAGTGAGATTTATCTCCTTTTTCAAGTCCCTTCCTCACCTATCTCTCTATATATCACCCTTTTTTAGGTCATTTAAAGAGGTTTTCAACCCTTCATCTGAATTTTTTTTCTTAAGGATAGAATATAAATTTCATTGATTATATGTGTGCATTGATTTTAGTAACTTCAAAGGATTTAGACAATTTAGGTGGATCACCCCACTTTAATTTAAATTTCCTTTCAGTTTCCCTTTCCCCTTTTCACCCCAAAAATCCATAGTAGTTTAGTTATAATTGATAAATCTAAAGGGAACCAACCCTCTCTAGAGGTTCTTCTCATCAAAGAGTCACCCACACTCTAGGAAGTTCCCATTGTATCAACTGGAGTGAGGGTGTGATTTGTGCATCTTCAATTAGGGTGAACTCCAGAGTGATAACAATGATATCCTAAGACAACCCTTTACATGAGTTATAGATGAGCATCCATATCCAAAACATTTTTCTATTCCTACACTACCATTCTTTGATGGTTGTTGAGATCCTTGTCCTCCAGTATATCAAATATTAGGGGTAATGATATCCATATCTTACTACAAAATTTGCATATAATTATTATAATAAAGGCTTGAAATTGGTTTTATAATTTATTAAGTGGATCCTTGTTCAAATTTAAAAAATATAAGATTCATTATTATGTAATTATCATAGGCACACTATACCTAAAATAAGGAAAATATTATTTTTCCAACAAGCTCATAGTTATCTCATTGAAGACTATATATTATGGTTCAGAAATAATTTACATTATTTAACCTACCAATCCTTTGATATATAAATAAGTTTATATTTAGTAAGATTAATTTATCTCCTCAAATAAAGATCCATGCATACACTTTACACCTCTTTTCATAACTTATAAATGTATTTATTAAAATATGCATGTGAGCTAAATTCCCTAACACAGATGGTTACTAAGTCAAAACCATGTCCAGATAAGTAGGAGGTTATCAATAAATAAAGGAATCTATATTTATAATATAACATAAATAATCCACTTTAAGTAATTCACAAGATATATGAAACACTCAATATGGTTCCTATCAAGGAAGAACAAGTCAAAATACGAAATATACGAAAGGAAAAATCTTACAAAACATCACTTAAAGACAGAAAAACTACTTCCACCAAGAGACCATTACTCTAGTTTGACAGATTAAGAGATTGACCACATGATATTCAACATACATTATTGGATGATAAGTTAATCACTCTTGCTCCTAATTATTATCATATTGCTCATCATTATGAGAATATAAACTGCAAGGAAATTTTCACTTATTATGGTATTACTGAACATCAAGATAATGAATGTTATGCATTATGATAAAATATTAAATAACTAAAAGGTAAAAATATTATCACATTTTAGATTAATATAATTATCAATAACAATATAAAGATCCATGATAATAGCACATCTCAAATTTGGATACCAAGGAAAAAGAATCAATATGAATATTAGATCTATAAAAAGTAATATCTAATGAATTTTATGAAATAAAAATTACAAAAATAGATTATACTAGTGAAAACATCTCTAAAAATTCACATATAAATTACCACAAGATAATTATTAATAATACTCAGTATGGTGAACAATTCCTATTTTAGTCAGGATGGTCTACTCATTCAATATTTTGTAATTAAATATAATACTTACAAATATCACAACCCTAAATAGAACATTTGATTTTCAAATACATAAAAATTTTCATCACATGATCTAATTTATCAAATTAAAAACCACATCTAATTATCATATACATAATTAAATATTCTACATAAGTCTAATATAAGAATAAATAAAACCAAATCCATATCTGCATATATGAAAATGTCTTATACAAGTATAACATGATTAAATTTCACTATATAATGGGATCATTAAACTATAGCTAACCACCACTATCTACTAAAAATAAACTACACGAGGAGGAATATATGCTATAAATTTATCATGATCTTAAGTGAGATCGAATCCTATGATCACATTCTTCATTTAAAGAAAATTATCTCTTTAGTTCCACATGATCATATAGAAACTATACATACTCTTAGAAAACACTTTAACCTAGATCGATTGATGGATATGGAAGTTTAATATATTATCTCATGAGATCTACCCTCAACTAATCCCACTAAATTATAATTACATCTCACTTTGATACCACTTCATCATGTGTTGTTGCCACTACAACATAGGTGACTATTACTATAGCTACATTATCAAATAATGGATAATGCTCTCCCTTGATGCCTATCACTTACTCCAAAAATACACAAGGGACTAAATCACTAAGAAAATTTTATGTGAGAACCTAAAGGGATGTTTCTAGAATAATCTGCCAATAATCAACATATGTATCCATAACTTAACTCATTAATTCAATCATCATATATAAGTATTTGCACAATAAATGTAAATAAAAAAAATACAAAATATTTTAATCCAATAACATTTTTTCATCTACTCATTATGGGGAAAATTAGTTTATTGATGATTGAACCTATTATTGATTTCAAGAATACATTACTTAGAAAGACTAGTTTAATCATTATCTAATCCAAGAATAAATGAACCCATAAAAACAACTAAGACCATCTTCATTAACTTTATAATTTTATTTTCATGGTACTATGATACTTTATTCAAGTAACATCTATATGAATAATTTAACTATCTTTCAATAGTGATTAGAACAAATAAATGTTCATTAAAAAAGATTAACTATGTTGTGGTATGCATATAACTCAAACTTTGTTCCAAATGTAAGAAAACTTTCTTCAATTTTTAACTCTATCTACCTACCAAATATAACCCACATAATTTATATTTGTAATAATTATAGGTTAAACTTTCTTTGGATACAACATAATAATTGACAAAATTTGACTTAATGTTACAAAGTAATATAAAATATATATATTGAGAATTCAATTAGATATTTAAAATAAATGTACAAAACAATCCACAAGTTTTATAAACTCAACTAGAAATATAATTGAGATACACAAAACTAAACCAAACTTCCTTATTTTCTAAACATCAACTATAGGTGTTTGATTATATTATCAATGAAATCACTTTATAAATAAGAGTCCTTTTCTTTTTAAATTTTCACGTAATTTTTAATTTTACATACATATACCTCTCTCAATGCCTAAAATTTATTAATCCATTTACCCAAAGCAAAATGAATATATCATTCATATGATGATTTTATTAAAAAGTATATATTAATAAAAACACCAACATAAAATATTATTACCATTTGAAATATTAACTTTTTATTATTAGTAAAATATTTATGACTATAGTTGATTGTTAATACAAAACTAAATCTTTGTAAAATTTTATTTAATGCTTTGATAATTTTCTTGATGAAATTGGTAGTTTTTTTATTATATATCTTGTGTGTAATTCATAATCTATTTATAATTTTTCATTTCCATATATGGTTTCAGTTTCATTGAATGAAGAAACTAGAAATTAGTGGTTTTTTATTATAAATCTTGTGTGTAATTCATAATCTATTTATAATGTTGCATTTCCATATATGGTTTCAATTTCATTGAATGAAGAAACTAATGGTGTTGGTTGTATATGAATTTTTGTTGTAATTGTAAACTTAGTTTCTATCTAATATGGATCATTAAATTACCATGTTGAAATTTATTAAATGAAACATATGAATATTTGATATCATTTAGATTTAATAGTATTGATGGATAAGTTTCATTGAAGGCTTTATTGTTGAAGAGTTATTATGTTTATTTATGGACTAATGATATTAATGTTTGATATGATTATAAAAATTAATATATGTTTTAGATGTGAGTGAATCTTGTTGTCCCCAAAATAATTTATTCAATATTAATATCATATGTTTTATTTACTATATTAGAACATAGTTCTAAGTGGTATCATCACCAAGTGAAAATTTGAATATTGTGATATTTTTAGGCTTGGATGGTTAAGTGATTACATAATGTTCCTTTTCATCTCTTATGGAATCAAAAGGTGATCACAACCTTAAATAAGATTTTAAAAGGATTTGGTTTCAAAGTAGAAATAAAATAAAGTCATAAAGAGTTTACTAAAAATGATAATTTAATATTTCAAATGGTATTATAGTTAACTTATACAACCAAATTTTAAGGTACATTACTATTAACCTAACTAGGTTACCCAATCCATTTTCTACTTATTTTCCTTTAACTTAGAGTTAAAGAGAACTAATCAAAAAATATAAAATTTACATGATTAAACTAGAAATGGTTAAAAATTAAATATAGACATATAAAATTACAATGCCCCAAATTTATTGTTATTCACTAATACTAGATGTGAAATTAAAATTTCCAAAAATATAATATTTTTTAATTAACAACCCAACAACCCATGTAATAACTCTAGATCTTCATTTTCTAATAAAATAAATGGTAAAAATAATCCCAAGCATTGGTTTTCCATTCTAACCCATCCTTAAATAATGAGGTAGGAAGAGTTCTATAGACAATTATCTTAATAATATAAACTTATAAATTATAAGAGTACAAAAATGGTTTTAGTTCCACCAACTAAAGCCAAGGTTTTCACAGTCAAGCAAGTAGGGTCAAATAGTAAACTAAGTTTCAAAAAATAATGTATATTTTTTTATAACATAATTAACACCACCCCACAATAAATTTATGAGACTTATAACTTAGAAGTAAAAATAAAAAATAGTTAAATATTATTACATTCTAAGGCTTTTACCCAACATGCACTTTGCCTCAAATAAAAATATCAAGGTCAAAATAAGTAAAATTTTACTCACACACTTTTAATAGAAAATAAATAACACTATAATATTATTTTACATTCCATTCACTAAACTATATAGTTAGGCTTTTTACAACCAAAACTAAAAAATGCAGTCAACTTGGAAAGACATGTTTGACCCTTGCCTTATAGAAAAATAACTAATAGCAAAATATGCCATTATTTCAACTTAATAACTAGACTAAATCATTATGAATGCAGATCATGAAAAAATGGGTTTTTGTTTGATCCTCATTCATCTTTAAATAACATATTTAAAATTTAAAAATATCATAAGTAAACAATGAATAATGTAGAGGCTACATTACTTACTTTTCCAAGAAACAAGAATGAAAAACCTAAGAGTAATTAAATTATTATTTTCCATCTTATTTTATCTCATTTTTATTATTTCTTACTTAATTTCTAGGTTACTTATGCTTATTTTCTCTAATGTCAGAACACTTCTTAAAAACTAGAACACATATGCCTTCAAGAAAGCCCTGGTTTAATGTAGGATTTAGGCTACCCCAAAATAGGAACTCATTATGTTATTTTAAATAAAGTCATAATGAACCCAAGTTCAGTTTCAAAAAATTCGTCATGAATTTCACCCATAAAATCCATAAAACTATAATACCTCATCATTTCCACAAACCAAGGTCAATAGTTAAAAATTCATTAATAATGATTAAAATAATCAAATGACCATAAACCTTGACAAAATTTTAGGTTTTAATCAAAATGATTGCATATTTACTTTGAATTAAGGTCTTAACCAAAATATTAATGATTATTTGATTGAATTTATACCTAAGTCTAAATTATTCACCAAATCAAAATCCAAATGCTTTGACCATGATTATGGTCTAAAACATGAATCAAGACTCAGAAAAAACATGCATTCTCATGCCAGTCTAGGTCAAAACCTTTACCAATCAATGAATCATGCCAATAACCATAAATCATTATCATTTAACTTATAAACTATTCTAAATAATAATAATATTATTAATTACTTCATATAAAGTTTGATTAAAGGACAAAACCATCAAGTTATATATAAAATATAAATAACATGCACAATTGGTTGTATGCCAGTGATGAGTGGAGAAATTTAAAGTTTATGATAATAAAATAAGATAGATTTATAACTTATCCTACTTAGTAATATCAAATATTGAAGAAGGTAATCAGCTAATAAACCACTTATCCACTTTCTATTATATCAAAGTCATGACCAATAATAGATCTCTTAAACCTACATTAAGGGATATCTTATCACATAATGGCAAAGGAGAGGTTTCCAAGACCTCTAGTCAAATTTCATTTTGTGATAAACCTAGCTAGGTTATATTATTATAATAGTAATAATAAATCTATTATACTAAATAAGCATAAAATATAATCTAGTAAATGAATATGCATGCTAATCTAGTTCTCATCAAATATTATGGCAAAAATGAGAAAGATAATAAACATTCAAAGAAAATTCTAACTAATATAACATAGAAATAATCTAAACAAGGAGAGATAAAATTTAATTCATTAGTTATACAATATATACTTACCAAAATATGAAGGTTTAGGAGTATACTTACCTTATTGAAGTGAGCCCTTCATGCCTTTATTTTTCCCTTGGCCAATGGTGCTTTGTAATAGGTTGTTGTGTCTTATAAGTATCACAAGGATAGATCATCTCTAGGCTACAAGATTTCTCCTATGCATCCAAGACCTCCAAAAGACAAGTACTACTTCTCCAAGGCAAAAATCTAAGTAATAAAACCTCATATTGATTATATAAGTAGATTTACAAGTAGTAAAGATGCATAATTAGATGATCCTCTTTTTAAAAATGAACCTAAAGTGGTATTTATAGCCAAGGATTAACCCTAAACCCTCTTGGAAATTATGCCGACAAGATTAATTCATTCAATATTTTAGGTGGGAAATAGATATGTTAGGCCTCAAAATATGTCATCTTGGTTGATAAATTTCCATAACATGCACTAATTTCCTAACAAGGTCAAATCAATCAACATAACAGAAAAGTGGGTAAAAGGGGTTTTTACTTAGGTAAGGGTTATTTTGGATGGTGAATTGATTAGGGGTATATAACTAGGATTTTAATGCTTAAAGAATTAAATAATAGTATGTTTTATTAGCTTTAGGTAATGGTATAGGGTCCAAAAATCCTATGAAGTACCAAAGGTCTACCAACACCTTTCCTGCTATAACCTTTTAAGGTGTGCACTTAGAGAGATTGAGATTTAATGGGTTACTACAAGAAATAAGGCATCAATAACTAATAATTTTTAAAAATATTTTATGTATACATATTCCCCAATATAATCTCATCATGTGTCACACAATTGTAACATGGGATGGTGTTTCAATAAAGAACATATCAACTGACAATGTTAAGCTAGTAAATTATAATAAAAAGAATAAATTGAAAAGATAATAAGGAAATAATTGAAATAACTAAAATTATCATATACATATCTTGAATTACATTTATAACTGAATGGTTACCTTTTGTATTTTTAGTCTTGATCATGGAGGGTGTATTAATTACTTTATACAACCCCTAAGGATACAAAACTAAAGAACAAAAACAAATAAGAAAATGAAAATTAAAATAATTTAAATTTGTATGACTAAAATGAATCACTTGGAAAATTGGTAAGATATGGTGATAAATTATAGATTATAACAAAAATACCAAGTAAAATATGATAAAAATGCGAGTAAATTAGGTAACTAAAAAACAAGGCTACTAAATGACCAACAAACTCAATCAAAATGTACCTTAAGTAAGAAAAGTAACCAACCAAATCAGACTGAGGAACATATCAAAGTGAACTAACAAGGAACAAATTAAATTAAAATAATTAAAAAACCATAATTAAACAAATATGCAAAATATAAGAAAGTAAAATAATATTGATGTGTGAAAAATAATAATCCAAACTCACTCAATAATGGAAAAATTGAAAATAGAGAAACATAACAAGATTGTCCTAAAAAAGAGTGGCAAATAAATTTATAATTTTTAAATTTAACAAAGGAAATATGATAAGGATAATGCAATGGGGTAAAGACTAATGCATAATAACTTATAAATATAGTTTTTTATTCTTTAAGATAGTTTGTACCAATATAAAACTATTAATAACATCTTTGAAGAAGATGAATAATAGGGAGTACACAAGTTGGGAAATAAATTTAGATTCAAACTTGCATCTCAAGGGGAAATTAAATGGATGGTGAGATAAATATAGGTGTTACAAAGGTATAAATTCTTTATCAAAATCATGACACTCAAATTAATCTAGAAAAAGAAGATGACTTTCGACCTTAGGGACTCTAAATAACTTACCTTAGCCACACAAATTGTCATTATCTATTGAAGAATAAATATCATCCCATAAAGGATATATGAATAAAAATTAAAATGGACCTACATTCCCACAACATGTTCCCTAATCCTTAATACCTATTACAAATTCATTGGTCTATTATGAATATTAGGTACTTGTGTGAGAAAGTAGGTATCACTATAGAGAATTTTAAAATATTTTATCCCAGTCTATTGGCCTACTACACCCCAATGGACCTTGGATCTATTATGAATCCATTTATGGAGTTTTAGCTTCAAATTGAATATAAGATGTGCTTGATGATCACATCTATTATTTTAATTTTAACTTTCAATTTTATAAATGCCTTTTGATCATTGGATTTTTTTAAAATGATTTGGATTTTAATTTATTTTATGGATTTTTTTCTTCATCCTCAATACAGATGTGGAAATCCAAGCATGGGTGTTAAAAATGAATAAGAATAGAAACCTTAGACTCAATAGATAAGGGGAATAAATATAGAGCATGGTATCTAATATTATTTTAAGTCCATGTTAAATAAGAACATTATCTTGAAATTGACCTTGGTATGCTCATAGTAGAAAGAGTATAGGGTAAATAAGGAGAATAAACATTAAAAATTTAATTTACCTTAATTCACTTGATAAATATGATACTTTGAAAATGAATACAATGTTGGAGAGTTTTTAATGATGTCATGGTGAAGTCAAATAGGTTTCCAAGTAAGTGGATGAAGTGCATTGATAGTCTAAGTGATAATGACAAAGTGTGCAATGTGTTTGTCCTAATATACTTAAAGTATGCTTAGTTGATCTTTTGTTTTGGCATGGTTAGGAATGATTAGGGATGAGTTTCAAGTATTTATCTTGTGAAATATGGCCTATCATAGGTCAAGGATGCATTGATTTTTTGTGTGCATAAGTGGAATTCATCTAGTAGTCCATAGTTTTCATCTAGACATTTTGGGTCAAATGGTAGAAAATCTAAGTAGGTAGTTTGATGACATCATAATTTCCATGTGTGGATTAGTCAGGGGGATTTGGTCATATGGTTATGATCAAACTAGTCCTAAATATACTATGGTCCAAGTCTCAAATAATATGATTAAGCAAAACCAAATATATGTGTATGCAAAGTTGGGCTCCCAAGCGTTTTGATAGTGTTTTCTATGTTCAAATAGAGTCGAGTAAGTAGTTTGGTGACATCATATCTTACACATATGAAAATTTAAATAGAAAATTTATATATGGATGAATTCCACTATGAGATAATATATTATGCACTAAATCCTAGGTTATAATACTAAGCATGATAAAATATATGCATGTTCAAATTTGGGCTCTCAAGCAGTTCAACAGTGTTTTCCCATACTTAGCCAAATTTTGATGTGGTAAGATAAGCTGAGTAAGAATTTTGATGTAGTCATATTTTTCATGTGTGGTTATTTAATAATTTATTAATAATATGGTTTTGTTCAATTTTTTTCCTATTTGATATGTTATAAATTTTAAGTCATGCGATGAAGCACATCAAAAGATATGCATGTGTAAAGCTAGCCTTCCAAGCAGTTCTAGGCATAGTTGGTTCTCTAGTAGAAAATCTAAGTGAGCATATTGATGGAATTATATCTCAAACACATGAGGGTTCCAATATAATAATTAAGTATTTTTATATTCTCATATGTGAGTATAAAAAATTTTATAATTTTTAGATCGTGCATCTTAGTGAAGCAAAAGTTATTAAGGTCCACAGTTGGTCTTCCAACTAGATTGCAATGGTTCTCATACTTAGTTGATTTTATAAGAGATAAAGATCAGGACCAAATGAAGATCTAAAAAAAAATTGCATGTTTGTACAAATACATATCAATGGTGTATATTGAGTGAGATGAGTTCAAAGTGTCTAAGGTTTAGTGTTGAGTAAAGGTAAAGGATAAGGATCTAATGGTTCACATTTAATCATGTGATTGAGATGGATGACATGAGTGGATTCAAAGTGGTCAACCTATTCAAAGTTTAACATAGTTAAAAATGAATATCCTTATAATAAAATTTATGGTGTTTTATTAATATAAGATGTGAGGATATGATAACATAGCATAGTGTCTAAGATTTAACTATGATCATTGGCATTTGAAGATTTGAATTTTGCAAAGGGAAATGCTAGTGCTCTATATTTTATTAATAACTTTTAATCCAAGACAAATTAAAAGGTGATATAAAAATAAAATTTGAATAAGACTCCATGTTTCATCTATTAAACCTAGTTAAAAGGTTTGAATGTATGTATAGTCAAATATATTGAGGTCCAAAGTTTATTGTGTTTTATAAGTGACCCAAGAAGGATAATTGAGTTCGTGTTGATGATATCTAGATGTATCATGATGAATTATCTATTGGAGAGTATTTTATAATAAATAAGGATAATATGTGTGCTAATTATAGTTTTGACCAATCTATATTATATATGAACAAACACATAGAAGTTGATTGTGTTTGTTGAATACATTGGCAGTTTGAGTGACCATATTACAGAGGTAAGTTAAAGGTGTTCTGAGTAGAGTAGAAGGTGTTCTGAGTAGATTTGAAGAAGAAATTTATCATGAAGATGTTATATAAGTATATAAGGATTATGAGAAGGCATTATTTTTCATGATATTCCTTTGATCAGATATAGAGAGTCAAAATAGCTTGACTATATTTTTATTGTATGTAACCAGTCTGAGTGGTCATTTTGTGTATGTTGTTTTGAGTTCTTAGAACATGTGTTGATGTGTCTAAAGCACATGGAGGTATATATGAGGTCCTAAAGGGTTAACCCAAGTGATATAATCATATGGATATGTCAAATATTTGAGTAGTTAGTTGAAAATTTTGAGACTATGTTTTCTGTGTATGAATACCTGAAGAGCTAAGAGACCTAATTGGTATGTCTAAGTGTAAGAGCTGGTGTTCCAAATGGAATGTACACATGTGGGAGTGATAAATATGATATTGGAGATATGTTTTATATATTTTAATCATTGTTAAAGGATGAAGGTGGTCCATGTAGTCTCACATATAATGTGTGAGTATGAAGGCCTAATGGTTTTAGGTCTCACCAACACCTAATGGTGGTTTGGAGGTAATAAGGAATTAGCCAACCTATGGATTATATGATTTTTACATGTAATATTTATGAGGACCTATCTCAAATGTGTATCAAGTGTGTCAAGAATGTTAGATAACTAATATGGGTTATACCAAGAGCATGGTATAATTACAAGGACTAGTTGGCCTCTTTGTTCTAGTTGTGCGAATGTGGAGCCAAGTGAAGGAGGGAAAATTTGAAAGAGAAGGTACAAGTTAGTGAGGACTAGTAGAGAGTGAAGAAGACTAGACATGATTGTTTAATCAAGGTGATCACATAAGTCATTGGACCTAATAATCCTAGAAGAGACATAATGAATAAGTATGCTCAAGAGGTTGTTTGAGAGAGTATGTATGGTGAGCACAGGCAAGGTAAAGGCTATGTGTGCCTAGTGGATAGGTTGAAGGGTAGATCAGGTTGATGATGGTGTGTATGACCTATAGGTCATATTTTTTATGTCATAATAGTGATCTTATAGGTTTGAATATTGAGAATGAGAGAAGATTTCAAGAGTGGGGTTAGTTGGGATATGTAATGTGTCCTAATTGATCTTTGTGTGTTGGTTCAAGTATAGAATGTGCTTTGGCCAATAGGGAGTGTTGGGTGAAAGAATGAAGGTTAAGAGTGATAATTAGAGGTCTATCATTAGGTTGTGAAGACATCAGTTCAAAGGTGGAGATGTTCATAGGTGTTTTGATGGTTTCTTAACATCTAGGGGGTTGTATCCTCCTTGCAAGGTGAAACTTGATAAAATTCTAGTTGTTGTGGCTACTCAACTAGACATGTGTAGTAGCTCCTTTTGGGATTGGAATCTCACTAAAATAAGGGATGGTAGTTCCTTTATTAGTTGATTTCTACTCTAAATTAGTTCTTGTTATTATAGTAAAGTAATCCAATTGCAAGTTCTAGTGGGGTTTCTCCCCCAAGAGGGCTTCCCACATATGTCATGTGGTATGTGCTTGATCTTACATTGTTTCTCTTGTTCATTGCTATGAATGATGTATATGATCCATGAATGTATGTATTAAATGATTAAGGGTTTGAAGGAATTAGAATTGAATTAAATTATTTTCCACCATTGATCCCCCCCAGTGGTTTGTACCTATAACATAAAATGATAGGAAAACTTGACTCTATATCATAATAAATTATGTGAGTGTAGGAAAACATGAAAAATAGTTTGTTTAAGGTTGTTACCATAAAAGAAACTAAATTGATTTTAAGAGTATGAAATCACAAACTTTAACCATTACTTTAATTTCTAATAAAACTTAGGTTTTTAAGAAATTTTTAAATTTTATGAGGAAATCATAGTCATATCTAAGGTTTTATATTGAAATTCATAATAGATAAACCAGAGTAGGTGAAAATATGAAATGTTTTCATGAAGAATACCTGGTCTTATCCAAGGTCTTATACTAAAACTCATAAGATATAAATAAATTGAAAATAAACTTGGAATATGACAAATTCATTATCAAAGATAATTATTAAGATTGGATTAAGATGGTCAAGTCATATTCATGGTGTTATGATGTAACTCATGAAAATATATATATATATAATGAAGGGACAATGATAGGAACTAAGGCTTCTAATAATGATGTATGATTGTAAGTTGGTTAACTTTGTTGGAAACCTACAAGAAGTGTTAGTATTTTTAGTATATGAAAGTATGTGAACAAAACATTTAAGCATAATATTTATTTAAAATTTGAGCGTTAGTGGGTTATTTGAAAATATGTTCTTCATTAGATTGTAATATAAAATTACTAAGACTAAGGATGTCTTTGACTGATTAAGGATCCCACCATTTTTTGGCATAATTGCCTTCCTTATCATGTGCATAATCTAGTTTTAGGAATAAGTCATCAATATTGAAAGTTTGAACATTGAATTTTCTATTATGTTGTTTAGCAATACAAGCTTTGTATTGGTATTTATGTTGTAAAGCAACCGTACATTGCTCGTCTAGGATATATAAATAATGGATATGGGCCTTATTTAATTATTCATAAGAAATTATACCATGAAGATAAATACATAAAGATGGTATCTTAAATTCTAAAGGTAAGACTTATTCAATTCCATATACTAATAAAAATAGGGTTGCTCCAGTAGCAGTGTGTATGCTAGTGCAATAAGCCCAAAGTGCAAGATAAATATGGAGGTACTAATAAATTCAATATTCTCTAATAGTCTTTCTTAATATTTTGTTCAAAATTTTATAAGTGTCTTCTACATAGTCATTATATTGAGGATGATAAGGTGTTGAGAATTTATGTGTAATTTTAAATTTCATACAAAGTTGTTTCATATCTTTGTTTTTAAAGTTGCCACCATTGTCAAAAATGATGGTATGATGAACTAAAAAATGATAGATTATTTTATTGAGACTAAAGTTTTAAATGGTAATACTAGTAACATTAACAAGAGGCACAACTTCTACCCATTTAGTAAAATATTATGTTGCAGTGATAATGAATACATGGCCATCTTGTGATTTAGGTAATTCACCAGTAAGATCTAATCCCCACATAGAGAAAGGCCAAGGAGACTCCATAGTTTAGAGTTTGAACATAGGATATTGGATAAGATTATCATGAAGTTAATAAGGATTACACTTTTTTATCAAAGTTAATGGCATATTTTTCAAGAGTAAGCCAAAATGAACCCATACATAGGCATTTGTAAGTTGTAGCATGACCACTACAATGACCACCAAAAAAGCTCCCATGTCATTATTTGATAAGGGTAGGAAATTATTCCAAGAAGACACAACATAGTATAGTTCCTTTCACATTACAATAATAGAGGGTGTTATATCAAAGTACATATTTGATTGTTTTTTGTGAGTTCAATTTTTTTCATGAGAATCTATTTATATAGGGTAAGTGTGATATTTAATGAATTTAATTATGTTTCTATACTATAGGCTCTATCAAATAGTAATAAACTCAATGTGAAAAATTAAAGAATAATTTTTATTTTGTAAATAAGAAGTTGATTTACTAATTTTAATAATAAATTGAGAATCATGAAGCACTTGGTGAGGATAAAATAGAGATGCTAATGAAACAAGAGATTTAACCATAGTGTTTTGATCTCATGAGATTGGTTTGATGCTAAAAGAGGAAAATTATTTGGCAAGTATAGTGGTGATTTGATGATATGTGATAAGGTTTTCACTTTTACAGTGGTAATATCCTATAACTTGTTGAAATATGAATTATGAGTCACCTAAGGCATATAAATATGGGATGTCTAAATTGATTGTAACTTGCATGCCTAGTATTAGAGCTTCATATTTATCCATATTATTAGTGACATCAGAGTTTAATTCAAATTAAAGAGGTATTATTTTTATATGTAAGATATAACCTGCCCCAACTCATTGAAGGTATTTGGCACCATCGAAGTGAAGTGTGTAAGTGTACGTAACTTCTGGAATTTCTTCAATGATTATTTTATATTTAGAAGTAGGATTAGTTTATTCTTGGTTAATTCTAAATTATTAGTTAATTTATGAAAATAATATTTGAGTGAAATTACTAGGTTAAGACCTTTAATATAAATAATTTCTTCATCAAGAAGTATATCTTGAAGATGATTTCTAGCTATTAGAGAAGCCACTGCAAGTTACTATACAATGACTTGTCCTTTGACAAATTTTTGTGTAATAATTTAGAGGTAAAATCCCATCATTAGGACCATTCATTTGCCAATTCTATATCTAAGTAAGAAAGCTTTGGATAAAAAGAGATGAAGTGGATCAGAATGGAGAATGACATAAGTAGTTTGATAGATCATGTAATAACATATATTTTGAGCTATAAAATATATAGTAAGACATTCACATTATAATTTTGTACAACATTTATCATAATTTATTAAGTATCAACTAATATATTAAATGGCATATTCTCTAACAGTATCATCTTGTTGGGCAAGTATTAGAATTAATGGATAATAATTTGAAGGCGGGCAAAGAGTGATAGGATGAATTAAATATACCTTCATGCTATCAAATTATTTTTGGCATGAATCCATCCATTTTAGAGATTTAAATTTTTTAATAAGGGAAGGAATAAATAATCCATTTATGGATCAAAATGATGAATTTCCCAAAGTTTCATAAGTTATGTTCATATATTATAAATGGAATGAGGAATATGCATGTTGATTATATATTTAATTTTAGCTAGATCAACATAAATTCCTTAGAGGAAAACCAAAAATCATAAAATTTTAATAGATATAACCCTAAATATATAATTAAATGGATTGAATCTAACTTTTTATTTAATGAGTAAATAAAAAAGTATAGCTGAATCATGAAGGTGAGTTTTATGACTTTTAGATTTGGCAATGAGGCCATCCACATAAGTTTCAATGATTTTGTGAATAAGATCATGAAAAATATGCATCATTGCACATTGATAGGTGTCTCCAGAGTGTTTGAGGCTATAAGGAATTTTATTGTAACAATATGTGCCCCATTCTATGGTAAATATTGTTTTATGTTGGTTTTTGGGAACTATGTGAATCTGTCTATAGCCCAAGAAACTATCCATGAGTGATAAAATTTCATACCCAATGGTAGAATCAATGATATCCTCTAATGAATGTAAAGGAAAATTATCTTTTGGACATGATAAATTTAAATTATGAAAAATCAATGCATATATAAATAACCATGGTGGTGTTTTTGTGAATATGAACAATGTTTGAGACCCATTATGAGTAGTCCATAGGTTTAATAAATAAATGTAAAAAAAATTATTATTTATTTATGATAAAAGGTAGAAATCTCAAGTGGGAATTTTTTTTTCCTTTGTCAAATAGGTTTAGCATACGTATAAGTGATGATGTTATGAATAACTAAGATCAATAAATAGCATATATTCATATGACTAAGTGAATACTTCACAATATTTATCAAAGAAGAGATTAAAATTATCATGATCTTTGGGAGTAAGTACTTTAGAGACAAAAATAGGTTGAACACATGTAGGTTTACCATATTCTATTTTTGTAGATTATTTGATGAGCATAACATTTACGTATTGGAAATGGTATAGACTAAGAGGTAGGGAAGATATTGGATGTATTTTGGGATCCACACTAGCAATGAAAATGTTTAAACAAGGAATTTTTTGGTTAAAAATATAACTTCATCACTAAGAATTTTAGGTAAAGGTCTATAGTATTTGACATATACTTATAGATCACTAATATTATTACCTTTTATATCATATTCATAATGTAGTTGTCTCATGTTAGTGGCTTTAACATATAATGTAATTTTATGTGAATTAGTGAAAATAGGTTATGTGTTGGTGAGATTGGGTTGAGTTTAATCAAATTTATCTATAGTCATTGTATTATTTTGTTCTATAGATGTGGTTTCAATAGAATAATTTGGATACATTTCTATGGTACTAATTTAAATTGATCAATGTAAATGTAATAAGGGTAAATAATTTTTATAGTTGGTAAAGTAGAATTGTATTATATTAGGTTGTGTATAAGGTTTATAATATTCCATAGTTGGAATTTATTTGATTACCCATGGGGTGTTTAATAATGGTGGATTAATATGATGTACATAACCTTCAGGTTCTAATTAAATATCAAATGAGATATGAATGATAAGGACATAATGATTGAAGGCATGTTTTTGATAATGTGTTTTGGTGATGTTGTACATATAAATCTCAATATTGGGCTTGATTCATGATATAATTATCATCATAAGTGTGACAAATAGTGCATGCATTTCTTTTCATGGGAGAATTAGTGGTTGAAACACCCTTATTTATAAATTGACAATGAGTAATAATTAAAGTAAATTGGAATAATTTTTCCACTCCATAATTATTACACATGAAATCATCTTTTGTGGCATAAGCTTCATAATAATTGTATGGAGGGGGAGATTCAAAAGTATCACTAATCAGAGGAATGATGAAAACCTATGGAAGTAAAGGAGGAATCCATTCCACTATATAAGTAGGTATTCAAATGGTATTTCAAGTGTTTTTTAATTCATTAGGTTCATCATAATTTGCACCATTAAGAGTAACATGTAAATCAGGATTCATGTTAACGAATTAAGGGAGAGGTGGGTTGTTGATATGGGAGATGGTTTGAATATGATATTGGGATTTAAGATTTGGTAGTTGGATAATCAATGGATTAGGATAATTTCCATGTTTGTATAATATTAAATTATGTATGAATATTATATATTAACTACCTAAAGAGGTAATAATATACATATAATATGTCAATGGGAAACTAAGTAACATGTTGTAAGTTTAGACACAAAAAATCTACACACCATGATTCTAAATGGCATAGTGTCCCCTTGACCACATTAGGACCCCCTTGGAACTAATCTGACCCCCAACCAAACCTAACCTATAGTTAGCTTGACCAACTAACTTAACCCTAGATTTCACCTATTTTTTTACACTTTATCCTTGACCGCCTATGCTCAGGGTGACCATTGATGGTCACCTTGACCGTTGATGGTCAGGGTGCACCTACTTAAATAATAACATGTAAACTCACCCATCTTACTTTTTTAAAAATAACTTGTCCTCATCCACATACAATCCATTACATGAGTGAGTTAAAATTAGGAGGCCTAGTTCACATCTTGTTACAACTCTCTTGCCTTGCTTATAAGAAGAGAAAAATAAGAGGTGAAAAATGATCTAATATCTATAATTGTTATCAAGATCTTGTGAATCTATATTTATATTTTTATAGGTCAATCATCAGTAGAAATCTAGCAATCCAGATACTATGTCAAAGAGACAACTTACCATCATTGCTCTATTGAAGCACCAAGTATTGTTACTTTGAAAAAATCATGCTAGACTCCACCCATGAGTTAACCACCTTAATTAATCACCCAATCAGCTTTTTTTAAGATAAGTATTTCATTCTTAGCATTCAATTACTTTATTTTCTTTTTGCACTCAGCCTAATACTAGCCCATCTCCTAAAATCTCACTTTTTGATCTCATTAGTCATCCCTTTACCAAACTATATCTTCACATAATAAAAGTTGATGGTTGTCTCAATGTTCAATGGTTTGTCTAACCATTGATGGTCACCTTGACTACCGATGGTCAACCCAACCATTAATGTCACTATGGTAGTAAAATTTATCTACTTGTTTTCACACATCTACCCTCAACTAAATCTGATTTTATATGTACCTACTTGGTCAAAGACCCCTTTCTAAATTTTTTAAGCATACCCCGACCATATAGTACTAGTATTAATTAGCTTATTGCTACTTTTAATTATTGGTGAGGGTAGGTGGGTACTAGTACTAGTTGTTTTAATTAGCTTAATTAAAACAACTATTACTACCATAGTGACATTAAGCTAATTAATACTAGTACTAGTATCAACCATACCCATACTTAGTTTCATATTTTCCCTTTCCAATAATAAGCAAGAAATTCATTGAAACATTATGGATTCTTGGTCAGAACCTTGTGTCCTTACTTAGGTTCTTGTTTGTTTTCACTCTCTCTATTCTATACTAATTAATGAAATCAAAAGTTTCATTTGGACTTAAAATTAAGTGCATAGATTGATTGCTTGAAAGTTTAGTTCACATAGCTTAAATTGAAATCAAAGTAATCTATCATAGATTCACTTTTTTTTACACACACTAAACCAAACCACTTTCACCAATTAAACATAAAACAAACTTGAGATAAAGTCTGACTAGGATTTCATCACTCAACAATAACCTTACCCTTTCTCAGGGATCCTACTTGGAGGTCATTACCAAGGGGAAAACCAGCTCAGTGCTTTGGTTGAGTATAAACTCTGAATATTAGTATATTTTGGCTAAGCACTTGACACCCTTATTGCTACAGTGTGTGAAGTGAGGGGGTAGGCCCAAATACCAAGCCACATATTGATTCTAATAAAAATTCTTTTTTATCTCCTAAACATAACCTAAAACCAAGCTTATACTTCCTTTTAGTACTCATCATATAAGCCAATTCTAGCCATACTTCTTAAGGCATAAGCCAAAATTGAGATAAATAAAAAACATCTAGGGCTTAACATCTCTTTTAGAGTGTGATTTTATTTCTTTGATCATTTTTTATCTTCTCTTTGTTTGAGTGGTGAGGTTATTTGTGCTTTATATCTCCCCTATCTCATATGTTTCTCACTTTCCAATAGTGAAGAGACCTTGTAGAGTAAAACCCATCACCAATCCAACCTACCTATTCCACCTCTTCATGCATGGATTATACCTTTGAACTAGTAGACTCTCCTCACCCTTTGAGAAGCCCCACTTTCCCTCAAGAGGTTCCTCAAGGAGACGTATAATTTTCCACTTTCCTAAATAAAAACCCCATAAATTTACAACATTATATTACAACCATGTCTTACCATATCTTGGATTCAACTCCACCCATAGATTTACCTTATGACATGCCTCTCCACCTCATTGGGAGTACCACTATTTCCACAATTACTACCTAGTTGTTGACTACCCAAACTTCCTCATCAACCAATACCCCCTTCAAAACTACCATGTAAAACCCACCAACCTAGATTACCTCTACCCTTATACCTTCCACTCCTAGTAGCCACTCCTCCAATATAGGAGTGCCTACCTCTAACACTACTAACCTTCCTTTTTCTAACCCCAATCCCTCAACCACTACTCTACTTCAAAGCCTTGTGGTGTCGATACCCTCTACCTTACCACTGATTAGTATAAGGGTCACCACCCTTCCATCAGTCACCAACCCAACTACCGCTCCTATCCAACAAGAACTGCTTACACTAAACTTTGGCTACATCCCTAACTTACAAGAGCATGTACCCCTACCCACTACCTAAAAACCTACATCTACCTACCATTTTGTATCTTCCACCTAACCATTATCATTCACATACCAATATATGGTAACCTCTTAACCTTTTATCCACTATCAATATGTCTCCAAACCATTACAATAGTATATATCTCCCAACATTTCAAGTGCACAAACCCAAGAAGACCTAATGAAGATGATTATGGACAATATGACCGCCTTAGAGTCATCCATCTTGGGTGCTCACAACATCTTTTCATATGACCAAATTTATAATGAGGCCATCCATCCATTTGTACCCATCAAGACATATCCTCTCCAATGGGAACTTCCCAAGTTCTCTAAATTTCAAAGTAAGGAAGATCCCCAACAACATCTTAAGGAATTTAGGCATGCTTTTTATCTCATCACATATGATGATTCTCTCCTTATCTATACCTTCCCCATGTCTTTATCAAGTCCAACATTGGATTGGTATAGTTTTATACCCAAGCATTCCCTTTTCTCCTTCACCCAACTGGCTTAAACCTTATTGGACCATTTCTCAATCAATATCTACAAAACATTCTCTATCACTGATCTCTACTCTATTTAGTAGTTTAAGGATGAATCCATCACCAATTTTTTGGCTCATTAGATGAGCCTTATTAACCAAATTTCCTTCTCCCTAACTCAACCTAAACTCTTAGAGCTCTTTGTTCAGGCATCTGTCAAGCATATCTCCTCTACACTGTGTGTTCAAAGCTTCCAAAGCTTCAATGAATATTTCACCATGGTACATAAGATAGATAATATATCCATTGATGAAGGAAATATAAATCTCAAAAATAAGAACTCAACCCCTAAAATTAATGAGGCCTCTCCTCTAAGTGAAATAATCAGTCCAATACTAATACCAAGAGCAAGGGAACTGTGAATGTGGTTATCCTTAAAGCCACTCCTCCACCTTCCATAAACCAACCAAATTATTATAGTTCCTTAAATAAAAACATGAGGAATCAAAACTAGAAGAACTAAGAGCAATTCAATCCACTTAGAGAATCTTTTGCTTTAATCTTGGAAAAGTTTTTGAAAGTAAATATTACTTAACTTCCTCTTATCAAACCTTCTTAGAAATTTGATGCCTCTCATCTTTCCCCTATTTGGTATAATGATAATGATCTAAGTTCCTTCCATCAAGTGATAGGGCATGATGTTAGTAGGTGAAATACCTTCAAGAGTATTACGTAATCTCTCATTGACAAGGGGGAACTCATATTAGACAACCCCAATGCCCCATTAAACCAAACTTTTCATATCTTTAGGAAAAATTTCTTAAAAATTATCTTACTAATAATGAGATCAACATGATTGAGTGTTATCATGATGCCCATACTGTTAACATGGTTCTTGACACACTCACTACTAAATAACCTACTGACCAACTTATCTATCCCTCACCCTCTCCTCTTATTAAGATAGTAGAGTTACCCTCTTCTATTTTGGAAACCTAAACTAAGGAAACACCCCTTTCTCCTCCCCCACTTATCAAGGTAGTGGATCTATCAATCTCTCCTTTGACTGACATATCGAACTAAGCACCCATCTTACCTTCCATGTCAACTACCAAACAACTTACCCCTCCCATGAAAATCATTCTTGAGGATGAAATCCCCATGTCTAATCCTACCATAGAGGGGTCACCCATATAATCCTTGTATATTTTGATTTAGAAAGAAGATAATTTTACCCTCCCTATGTCTCAACCTATGGGCTTATCTTTCAGGTCTACTATCTAGGGAATAAAAATAGACTATAAACCATTCTCTAAGTTAGTGCATAAATTGGAGTTTATCTCCAACCCTGACATGGATCAAGATACATTCTGGTAGTAATTAGTCTTACCTTATTTCACCAAGTAAGAACCTCTAGCCATACCCTTATCAGAACAACCTACCACTTCTACTATCTAAACTCCTACCCTATCAACCAAACCACTAACAACTTTTATCAATCTAATAATCCCTCAACCATCTAAGGCAACTAAACCCCAAGTGAGAAAATCACTTCTTCAAACCAAATTAACCCAACCTATCAATAACTTTGGAAACTTCCCTACAATGAGTCTTAACCACCCATCTATGAAGGTGGAGCTTGCCTCACCAAAACTGACAACCAAGTTTCAAACTAAAATAACCAAAGAGCTTAAAACACCCACATATTTGAAGGCCCAAATTTTTCCTCCCTCATCCTTAACTTCCATTTTGGGACCTCATTCCTCTACCTTGTGTAGGAATCCCATTATCTCTACCAAAACCCCACCACCTCTTTTGGTTACACCTTCACAGTTGATTTTTGACACACCTCTTTTCACCAAACTAATATTACCTAGGCTACCTACCTTGCAACCTTATACCTCTAAATCATTGACCTCCTTATCTAAACCAAATACATTGACCAAGTGTACCACCTTACCTAAGGCACCCATCACCAAACCTACTTCCAAATAACCTTCCACCTTAACAACCAAAGCCAAGACCACTAAACACTCACCACCTCTAGCTGAATCCTATTCAACCATTTCCATAGGTTATTGGATACTTATTTCTTAACCTTACCACCCATCATGCCTTTTAACCCCTAGCTTCAAAACTTGTCTATTATAATGACCACCAAGTGTGTGTTTATCATAAGACACCAGGCCAAGATACAAAGAACTAAAAATCTCTCCAAACCATCATCCATTAGCTTTAAAATGAGGATGATATATTAGTAGATGAACCTCATATGAACCCCATACTAATCTAAATAAAAACCATACCTACCTAACTCTTACCTACTCTACCACTCTCACCTTAGTGTAAAGATGAGTCTAACCAATCTCCTACCCCAACCTCTCCCTCTATCCATACCATCAATGTAGTCACAAGATTGTAATAAAAATATAAGGGGGAGCCTAAGGTGACTATTCCATGGAAATATCCATCTTTAACCTTCCAACCAACTCAAACCCAATCACCTCCATCTTCAACCAAACCTAAGGTCTCCATCTTTGGTGCCTCTCACCCTAACCCTTCAAAATCCATTAGGAGAGTTATCCTAAAATAACTTCACCTAACCTCAACAAATATGAGCTTGTATGAGTTGATCTCTACCTCTCCCCATCATTTCCAAGTGCTAATCGAGGATTTGCAATCCATTTAGGTCCAACCCAAATATCCTCAACCTTTAGCAGCCTTTATTGGTGCCCTTCATATTTGTAACCTTATTACTTTCAAGGACATAGAAATACCTTCCATCCATCCTGATATCCCAAATAACCCTCTCTTTATTACAATTTATATCAACCAAATCCATGTTAAATGGGTCATGATTTATGGGGGTGCTAGTATTAACATTATCTCTTCCCATGCCTATAACCAACTCAACCTATTAGATAATGTCATGTCTAAAACCTTGGCCATCCTTTGATCATTTAATGATACCATGGCCACTACCTTGGGAAATATCATCCTTCATATCTGTTTAGGAGCCTACATGCTCCCCAAACTTTTATATGTATTAGAAGGTGAATTTTAATATAATGTTTTATTGGGATGACCCTAGATCCACACAATGGGTTACGTTCCCTCCATCTCCCATCATTGCATTAAGTTTGAGCATGAAGGCTATGTCATACCCATCAAAGCTAACCCAATCCTTTTCTCAACATGCAACATAACCTATCATCCCAAGGATGTCCTCATACCCCTGTCTAGTATACCCTCAACAACTAAAAACCAACCTTCAACCACAAAAGTGGATATGATATCCCCTTCCACCAATAAGGCATCAAATATTTCATCTATCCCTTTATACCAAATACCCACCATGGACCCTTTAAAATCAAAATTCCATCACTTTTTATTAGGGGAATACCACCTTCTTGCTCTTGATGCTTTCTCTACTTCACAAGAGTATGGGAAAGTTCACCATCAACTAGGATATGACCCCAATGTCAGGACCATCATTCTATTTAGACCTCCCCATCATTATACCCATTTTGTCTATGGGGATCTTGACAAACCCCTTGGTGCTTCTACCACCTATCTTTCACTTTGGCCATTTACAACTAGTTTTTCCTACCTAGATAAACTAAGCTTTGCCAAAACATACCTCCATCGGTGTACTTTGAAAATCTTTGGTCTTGGGTGGTATGAGCATGTCCCACATGAATTGCTCACCATTGAAACTATGAATCTACATTATAAGTGTGGCCTTGGTTTCATCCTACCTAATAAGAAGAAACCCAAACTACCTACCAACACAATTGTTGAGGAAGATACCCCTTCTTCATTGACCTCTCTTCTGCCTATATGTGAGGATGATGATGTCATACCACCTGGATTTTTTTTCATCAACATGATTAGCCTTAGACCCTAAACTTATCAAAAGGAAGGGGAAATCATAAATATCCTTTTGTCCCATCTTGAGATGATAGGAGAAGACTCGCTTACCATCAACATTATTTATTATCGAGATGATGATTCTATTATCACCTACCTTGATACCCTAGATTATTCAATCCATAAATTCATTCCTCATGAGACCTTGACCATGTTGAATAAATCTATCATGGATATCAATTTAGGTACTCTGGATAACCCTTGTATTTTAAAACTTGGCTAATCATTGAATACCAAGGAACTTTGATGTTTTCCCTCTTTCCTCCAAGACCACAACATAGCCTTTGCTTGGTCTTACAATCATATACCTGAGATTGACCCTACCATTGTTACCCATTACATAGTCACTCAACATGATTCTAAGCTCATCAAGAAAAAAATTGACACATACACCTATGTATAGCCCTTCTCATCAAAGATGATCTTCAACATCTTCTATCAATTTGATTCAACCCATTGACTACCCCTAATAGTTCTCAAATATCATACCTGTAACTAAATCCATAAGGGGACTACACATTTATGTGTACTTTTGTGACTGTAACCTTGCTTGCCCCAAAGATGACTAGCATCAAACATCTAGTTGATCTTACAACTAGACATGAGATGTTATCTCTCATGAATATATTCTCAATATACAATCATATCCTAATTACTCTTGAATATCACCACAAGACCACCTTTACCACCCCTTGGGGAACCTTTTATTATAGGTTCATGCCTTTTATACTAAAGAACATTGGTGCAACCTACCAATGTTCTATGACCTATATCTTCCATGACCTTATCTATAATATAGTCAAGGACTATGTGGATGACCTTCTTAGAAAATCCAAACTCTAAAAGGACCATTTAGCCATTCTCAAAATCATATTTGAGTGGATTATTCATTGCCATGTCTACCTTACCCCCAAAAAATGCATTTTTGGGGTATTCTCAAGAAAGCTTCTTGGTTTTATTGTCTCCATTCATGTAAATTAAGTTGATCCCACCAAAATCAAAGCAATCCTAGACATTCTTCCTCTAACCATCCTTAAGAAACTTTGTAGCTTGCAAGGAAAACTTTAATCCATTTGTCACTTTATCTCCTAGATTTTGGATTGATGATAACCCTTTCACCACTTTATAAATAAATATGTATCTTTTAAGTGGATTATCAACTTCCAAAAGGCCTTTGATTCACTTAAATAGTACCTTTTGTCTCCACCTATCCTTACCCCTTCCAAGGATGAAAAACCTTTCTACCTATATATATCTAGCATTGACCATTCCGTAGGGGCAATGTTAGCTCATTGAGATGAATAACATAGGGAAAAATCAATATACTACATTATCTAGATGCTTATAGAATATGAGACTTGGTATACCCATATCAAGAAACTTTACTTAGCTTTAGTCTTCATTGCCACCAAACTTTACCACTACCTTCTTAACAATAAAACTCATGTCGCAACCAACACTAACCCACTCAATTGTATGTACTCAAAACCATTCCAAAACTAGCATATGGCCAAGTGGCTCATGCTCTTATTAGAGTTTGATAATCAATTCCTCTAAAAAATCAATCAAGGGGCAAGTAATTACCAACCAATTAGCTAAGGCACCTCTAGTAGATAGCCAACTTCCTCCTCTTGACTTCCTCGATGAGTCCATCATAACCCTCTCTCAGGTAGACATCACCTATCAAGTTACCATGTTCTTCAATATATCAAAATTTCAACATGGTGGGGGATTAGGTATCATCCTTATCCCCTTTGATGGTGAACCTATTTCTTTTTCCTTCAATATTGATTTTAAATGTACCAACAATATGGCTGAGTATGAAGCCTTAGTGATAGGTCTTTAGACTACCTTAGCCCTAGGAGTTAAAATAATAAACATCTTTGGTGACTCTTAACTTATGGTCAATAAAATCAATATCTCTTATCGGTGTAATAATGATGTTCTACAAAAGTATAAGTAATTAGTTGACAAACTCTTAACATCATTTGAGTCTATCATATCCATTCAATCCTGTGATCTACCAACAAGTTTGTTGACACCATGGCTTCCCTTACCTCTTAGATATTATATGCATCCTTGGATTCTAATTTATCTATCATTATCCATGTTATAACCTAACCTTATTATGCCAAACTATATTCTCCCACCATTTTTCATGTTGAGGAGACCTAACCTGACCTTTAGTACTAGAAAACCTTCAACTATCTTAACCATGTCATAGTTCTTTCTGGCCTTTTTAATAATGATCGATGAGCATTTATCTTGAGCACCTCATGTTATACCATAATATGAGGTGTCCTATATAAACATAGCTTTGTTGGCCTCCTCTTTCATTTCCTTCATAGTCATGAAGCCTCTCATGATATCAAGGAAATGCACTATGGTATCTATGGGGGACACTTTAGTGACCTCACTATAGCTAAGCACATCCTTCATCTTAGCTTTTACTAGCTTTCCCTTAACAAAAAATTCTATTATTATGTGAAAAGGTGTGTTAAGTGTCAACAACACACTAATTTACATCAGACACCCAATCACATCATTCATGTTTCTACCAATTTATAGCCTTTTTCACAATGGGGTCTAGACCTCATTGGTGAAATTAACCCCCACTCCTTGTAGTGACACCATCATATCATTATCATGACCTAATATTTTACCAAGTGGGTAGAAGTTATTCATTTGGTCCTAACCAAAGTGGAAAAGATTGTTGACTTTATGAACCATCATATCATCTGCCACTTTGGTGTTCCTCATAAGATTATCACTGATAATTATAAATCCTTTAAAAAAAGTAAGTCCAGGGTCTATGTGATACATTCAAAATTAGGTTGAGTTTCTCTTCACCCTATAACCCTCAAGAAAATGGATTGGTAGAATCCTCTAATAAAACTCTTAATAACATACTAATTAAGATGGTCAATGCATCTAATTAGGATTGACATATGCACATTCCCTTCACCTTATGGGCATATCATACTAGAATTAAAACCCCTATGGGTGATATCCCTTTCTCTCTTGTGTTTGGAGTGGATTCCATCTTACCTCTTGAAGTCCAAATACTCTCCCTTCTTATATCTTTGCAAGATATCATTACTGAGGATGATTATTGTCAGCACCATTTAGCTTAACTTGAGCTATTTGATGAGCATCACTTAGTATCCCTTACCCACCTTCATGTTTATCAAGAGCATGTCAATAATAGCTATAAAAATCACCTTAAAACATGAGAATTCAACATTGGAGACCTCATCTTAAATAAAAACCAACATGTCACTAATATGGATAAAAGTAAGCAGGGCAAGTTTGCTTTCAATTAGCTCAAACCTTATATTATAACCCATAAGTATGGATCAGGTGCTTACTAGTTGTCTTCTCTTGAAGGCCACCTAGATCCTGAGCCCCTTAATGCTTCACATATACATCTATTCTTTTGTTTATAAGGTTTAAGTTCACCTTTTGTTTAACTTAAGCTCATCCCTTACTATCTACCCACATTCCATCTCCCTATTTTAGGGGTAATCGATTAAAGTTGAATCGTGTGATTATTTATCACTGACATAGCCTTATCTTAAATAATGGGTATCATGGCTCTACCCATGGCATGGTTCTCATGGAACATTCCACCCCTTTTCATGATGTATCCCCATGATTTTTATCACCTAAACCTCTTTTACACCTAATCAACCTTCTTGTGATTTTAGTTGTGCCTTCATAAAGGTGAGCCACTAAGCTAGCCTAAGCAAGTCTATGTCAAGAAAAGTCAAAGAAATCAAAATATTCCATCCCTAACATTAGCAATCATGGGTCATTCCTAGTATTCAAAAACTACTCCCTTGAAGGATAGTTGTTGAAAATTTATTTGAAATTGCCAAAACATAAGGTGGATTGCTCCCTTAAAGGACAACTATCAATAAGTAAAGCAAATAAAATTAGACCACTCCCTTAAAGGATGGATGAGTAAAGTATGTTTTAAAAATCATAATTTCTTGGAAGCTTCCTGAATTGATCAACTTGCCATATATAAAAATCAATAAAAGACCCATTATCACAATCACAACAAAATCAAAATAATCTTGAAATCCACAATCAGCTCTCAAGCAACATAATAATGTGGAAGTTGCAACTAGATTTCACAAGTATATTTCCTACATTGATCAATCTATAATTTACATGTCATAGACTTGTTTATACTAACTCTTTGGACACCTATATAAGAGGCATGCTAGTCTCAAATGAAGGTTTAATTTTCACCCATTTCCCCTATCATTAATGGATTTTGAGCTTACTTAACATTATATGGTCAAGACACCTTTTAACCAACTAAATAATGCTAATGAAAATCATTTGAAAGGGTTATGTTTATTAATCCAATCCAACTTTAGTTTTTTTTAGTCCTTATCAATGAAGAAACATCATGATCTCTTCTTATCCCATCATGACTAGTTGATATTTTCATTATGGCATTTGTCTCTTGATTATATTCTTTATTCTTCCATCTAGTGTTGTTAATTAATCTACCTTATGTGTTTTATCATAAACATTAACAACAATGCATAACCATTACCATAAGCATAACCATACCAAGCATGATAATCAAATCCATATGTAATTAGAAACACCAACCATTTTCCACCATATATGTATGTCTAACTAATGAAGCATATATTCATTAAAAATTAGCATGTCATAAGTAATTAAGAAACATAAACATATATCAAAAACATCTCATGCCTAGATAAGCATATGTTAGTGTCAAGCATAACCATATCCATAAACATAATCCATAATCAAATATAAACATCACACCATAAGCATTAAACACCAACATCAAAACCAAAATCATGAGTCATAAACCATACATCCCATCTATATATAGATCATCATCATATACATATTTCATAAAAATAAATAATACATGTAATAATGTATATCTCTCTCTCAAAACATGTACATATCACATCATCAACATGCAAGCTAGTATCAAAATCCTATACATCTATATCTATATGTCATAACATATCACATCATGCCCCTAGGCACTGCTACCACTAACACAACTTGTACTACCATTTCCATCTAGTGTTGGTCCTCTTGTGATGCCTACCTATCCACCCACTAAAGCAACCCAATAACTTAGAGTCACCATAGTTACCATACCAATTAATATGGGTTTGTACTCACCCCATCAGGGTTACTCAAGACATTATGCCAGAATTATGGCTTCATCATACCTTAACTCCTCCACTATGGCCAAATATTATGCCATAGGGATGGTACCTAGTGGTCCTCTTATTAGTGATACCATTGATCCTCCCATCTGTCTCAAGGTATCCCTCTCCTAGGTAACTAAACCTAAAGAGGTCCTATCCTGATCTCTCTCACCTATCATTGTGTCAACCTAACCTTATAATGTCACAATCTAGCCCTATAATATGGTCACCTATCTATGTAACATTAAAATTTATGCCTATGTTGAAACTAGTGATATATATAACTATCCATTAGGGAAACCTCCATGTACTTTTACATATGAACCTCCCTCAGATGGATTCACCTCCATAGCCTATCAACCACCATCATCCCACCCAAAATTGGTCACTGCATAAAGTACCTGGTACCACAATATATAGACAATAATAAAACTAATATTATCAATCTTATCTCTAAAAATTAGCTCATCATGATCCATGACCTCCCCCTCTAGTTGTGGCTTGAGAAATAAATACTTAGAATCCTCCCTCATGTATCTTAGGAATGGACCTAGGATCCCTTGCACTAGCCAAACTACCTATTGACCATTTTTACCCCCAATCAAAATGAGTAAATTCTATAGGTAAAAAACATTGTCATGAGGTGTTTCATATGCCATTTAATGACAATAAATGTTATATTATCCTTTGTCACTCTTTTCATTAGTGTTCCATGTCACTTTAGGTCTTTTCAAGGGTTAAAAATGGGCATTTAATGATTTGTACAAGTTTATTTGGAATTATTCAAGTATAAAAGGGTGATGTTACATACTTTGTGTACTAAATGGTCTTAAATAACTATTTTTAATTGACCAATTTTGTAGGTGCAAGTTAAAATCAAGAAAACACTTGAAAAAGGGAGTTTTTATCTAGTTGTATAGACTTGTACATATTTTTAAAGGTGAAGGCACTTCAGGGATGTCTCTTGATCATCCCCATACTCAATTATATGATAATATTTCTTTTTTATCTTTAGAAACTACAAATTTCACCTTTTCTTCCCCATTGCTCCTTGGAAGGGTTAAAACTAGTCAAAGACTTTCACTCGCCATAAGCCATACAGGCTAAGTTGGGAGGAATGGATCTATGGAAAATTAGTATATAGATTTATAGTCTATTTAGTTAAATTGGTTTTCATATTTATTCCTCCTCCTTTATGAACCATCATTAAGAAGTTTCAATCCTCAAAGTTGCCTATGCAACCAACTAGAGTCAAGATTTGTCCAAATCAGTTGAACTTATAAATGGCTAGAGCTATGTGCTTTTTTCATGTTTTTTTCAGCTCATATTATTTCCTCTCCATGGTGTAAGCATTTCTCATAGAATATTCAAATTTTCATAACAAGAAAAAGCTAGTTTCTTGCTTGAAAGCCAATTTGCAGGCTATAGGAGTAGAGGAAGTGGTTTGTGGATTCAATAAGCATTATTTGGTGTTTTCAAAGCTAAATATACATGGTGGCATCCTAAAATGTCTTATACAACTCTCATCCAAGTAAGAGAGTACCAAATTGTACCAAAACACAACTTATAACACTTATACGACCTGCACTTCTTGGGGTCATGGAAAACTTATTTATTTAGTATTTAAAGGTGATTTCATGAGTTAAAAAAGTTTCATTTTCAATTATAATCATGTTGAAGTGTTTTGGAGCCATTGTAATCATTAATAATACTCATTTTCAAAGTTGAGAAAATTAGGGTTGTGTTCTCAAATTGACCAAAATAGTGCACCAGGCACTTTTATGAAGTATTTTGATAGGGTTCCATAAAGTTATAAGGTCTCTAAATTGGTTCATATTTAATACCTCATATGAGTCTAAAAAATTGAAAGGTTTCATGAGAAATGGAGATGGAGAAGGTATTTTTTGAAAGCTATAAAGGACCAATCTGAGCCATTGCAACCCTTCAGTAGCCTCTATAGCAAAATGAGAAAAATGACTACCTCTCAAGCCAAATGGTCAAGTTAAAGGAATGGTTATGGTTTAGGTAGACCTTGTAGTAATGAGAATAAATAATTGGCCACAATAAATCTCAAGTTGAATCTATTGAGGAGGTTTAACTCCTCCAAACATACACTCTCTATCTGTACATTATCAAAATATGTACTTATAGTAATGGAAGGATTTATCAAAATTTCAAAAGAAATGGAAGGTATTGATGAGACATTGGAGTCCTTAAATACAAACTAAAGTGTTCCCTTAGGTCTTGTGAGTTTCAATGAAATCAAGAAGGTCCATAATGAATCCATATCACCTCTAAATCTGCCAAGGAGAACCTACAACCAGCCTATTGAAAGCTATACTTAGTCACTAGACCTAGACCTTAGATATGTTGAAGATAATTGCTAAGATGATTGTACACCCTCTTAAATATTGTCAAGTTTCCTATTAATAATGGATAGTTTTGATACACCACTTTTTAAACTATTAATAACACACACAATTGCAATTGAGATGAAGATAATTGGAGTGTCAAGTGCCTCCACAAGGCTAAGTGACAATCTCCAGGCCTTGAATATAATGCTAATAACCTAAAATAACATGAGGAGATAGAGAAACAATGCAAATATATCAAATTTCTCCACTTATGAGGTCAAAACGGCCAATTTTACCCTCAACTAATAGGTATTCACTTTCAAAAGTTAGTTTTGAGTTTCATGCTAGTTGGAGGGGTAAATGGAGGAGTTAAGAGCTAAAATCTGGTAGAAGGGGTCCTCAAGACCTAAGGAAGTCTCCCATGTATTCAAAAGTTATGAACAAGAATGTATAATAATATCTATTTTTAATTATAGATAGGCAACTTTTAGGGCTTAAAACTTGTAGAAGAGAGAGAAAATGGTGGAAATTGAAGGTCAGGGTTGAAGTGGCTACAAACACAAGCTGGGGAAATCTTGGATAAGCATGGATAAGCATGAATTAATGCTCCTAATGTTTTGAAAGAATCTCAAGTGTGATAAATCCATGAAAGATGATCCAAAGGCACTATGCTTAGTGGAGAGATGTTTAAGCCATTAGAAAAACTATGGACTCCATCAGTCCAGCTTCAGACTCTTACAACAAAACTATAGACTCCATTTGTATAACCATGGACTCCATAAATAGAGATTTGTTACTTTCAAATGGGTCATAAAATGAATAATGGAAATTAAAACCATTTTGAGTGACACCAAGTGGAAAAATTTGACCCTAGGTCTTGAAGGAAAGTTGTTGGTAACTATATAAGGATCAAATCCATGGAGTCATATTGTATAGAATCTATATAGATGGAGTAGGGGACCAATTAGTTTGACAATTTATTATGTTTTTTAGGTTTTGGATATGATAAAAGGATGATAATAACTTAAGAGGATATATTGGGACTTGAATCAACTTCCCATGTCATTTACAAAGCTCAAAAATTATCCTATGTGTGTCTACTAGGTTTCTCACTTCAGGTAGTCCATAATGATAAAAGTGATCACATAGTGGAAAGCATAAAAACTCAAATTTAGAGATATTTTAAGGTTTTTTAGATGGATCTGAGCATATGAGGTGTCATAACATGTGTCTTAAGACCCATGATATGTATCAGTTAGGGATAATAAGGAGATGCTAAGGCCAATTGTCAAGAAAGGTCTAAAAAGGAGTGATCACAGTGACATATGATGATTCTTCTTGTGCAAGAGAATGCAAATTAT
The DNA here is from genome assembly GCA_037957365.1 of Torreya grandis. Taxonomy (NCBI): domain Eukaryota; kingdom Viridiplantae; phylum Streptophyta; class Pinopsida; order Cupressales; family Taxaceae; genus Torreya; species Torreya grandis. Next base: position 346,460 of record JARHVA010003908.1, read on the forward strand.
TTGTAAAACTTCTAATGTAGGTATAGGATTCCTTGTAACTTTTTCTTATTAGTGTAAAAGAGACACTTTCCCCTAGTCAGCTTTGGAATGCCCAATGAAGGCTAATGATGAAGGTAGTTTCATGGATGGTACTTGAAGAGATGTTATGTGAATTTTGGAGGAGGATGATTGTTTGGAATGGGAATATGTTCAAATCAGTTTCCAACTCCTCTTACACTTCACTTACATGCATTTTAATTGGTTTCCACCTTTGGACACATGTCTTTGTGTCTCTTGGACTTATTTTTCATCTCTCTCTTTCTAATTATTATAAGTATGAGCCATTTTGTCCATTGTAAAATAATACCACATCTAGTATGGTGAATCCTTGTTGGAATAAAATTCTACTTTGCTTTTAAACATTCAATGCAAGTCTAATTTTGAGTTATGAACATCTTTGTCTAAGTGTGATAAAGATGAATAGTGAAGTTAAGTGATAATATCATCCTTGCTTCCTCTATCCTTCATGTTTAAGTTAGAGTTATGATCTAATAGGTCATATGAAGTTTATTTACTATACTAGGCTCCTCTTCAATCAAGTTATTGTCTATATGTTGTGTAATCTACCTTTTGACTAGTTGTCTTGTTGATTGTCTCATGTATGTTACCTTCACATTAAATCACTTATGTTAGGGTCCTTTAAAGGTTTAGATTTGGTCTTATAAATCTTTGTTATTTAATAAAAGTATGATAGTTTGTGGGTTATCTCTTGGTGAATCCCCACTTTAGTGTAGTTTTACTTCATGCAAACTTCTAACTCTTTCCCTATAAGTAAGCATTAGATTAGTTTACAATAATTTCTAATATCTAGGGAGCTAGCCCTCATAACACTAGAGATTAACCTCTTTTATAAGTTCTCACAAACTTGAGAGATGACTCCATGTTACATCAAATTTTAGGAGCTGAGTAAAGAGTCCTAGGGTACACAATTTGATGCCAATAGTTATAGCATGCTCGATGGGACTAGGTCTAAATAGTGGGAATTTTTTTGGTGTGTCTTCTCTCTTATCAGCTTTTGGAAGCATCCAAGCAAGCACCAATGGTTACTCCAAATGAATTTCTAGTTTTAAGCAGCCTAGGTATCTATTGCTAAAGATTTTTATTAATTCTTATCATTTCATGTGACTTATGAAGTTGAGATGGATGGTTATGAGGATGATCCTTAATATACATCTCCCTATCAAACTTTTTATGACCCTTTATATCCTTCTCAATAGTCCTATCAAGAATACCATCCTCCATATGAGTCATGGTAGTCCTATGGTCAACCTAGTCCCTTTCCAAATGAATATGATGTTGTTGACTAGCCATATGACCCATATTCACCTCAGTCATGTCATGAGGATTCAAAAAACACAATTAGTTAGGAGGCAAAATATGAATCTTTAAACACCTTGCTTGAAGAAATTAAATAGCCTAATCACTTTGTCCAAGCTTACTACAACTCTCATTCTTAAAATGTGTGGGCAATTATGCCAAAGTTTCTAGAATTGGAAAGGCATATGAGTGTGGTAGATAAGTGTTGTGATGAAAATCTTGGTGGTCTTGTGGATTGGTTAAGAGTTTTAGTTTGATTGTTAATGGAAATGTAGGGTTATGTTGAGGAAGAGAATCAATTTGTCATTAGTGAAGGATTATCTCTAAAAAGAGAGGCTTTTCAATGGTGGATTGATAGGTTAGAGAGATAGGAAACCCAAGAGGCTATGGAACAAGTTACAGCTGTAAAAGAATCTCCAAAAAGCTATGAAGAGCCTCAATAAGATGAGGAGGAGGACGAAAGCTTGTATGAATAATATATCCTTCTTATTTCTCATCCTATCTTACCTCTCCCTCAAGATCCCATTCAAGAAGTTCTACCCATCTCCATGACCATGACACTCCATACCCAACCCATAGACCTATATATCTCTCTTCTACCATTCCTCTCCTTAAAGAAGAACCTATTCAATCCTTAAAAGAGCATACTAGTTCCAAGATTCCAACTCGGGACCAAATTATGAAGTCTTGGGGAATTAAAGAGGTTAAAGGAAAAGTCCAAAAAGATGAAAATCATAAGATGGTTATGGAAAAAAGTGATGTTCCCTCAACCCAACAAAGCCTTGTTGCTAGCCAAGAGTCATTTCAAGATCTTTCTCTTTCTTCCATATCCATTCATGAGCCTCTTACTCACCTTACATTCTTTCTTCAGCTCATTCATCCATTTTCTACCCCCCACCCCATATCTTATTAAAGAATAAACTCTTTTAAGGTAAGCATCAAAGGAGGAACAAATTTAGTTTGCAGTAGACCAAGAGGATGACACAAGTAATGATGAAGAAGAATTTATGATTGGAGCTCCAGTTGGGGATATCAAGCATAATTATCCGTTCTTGAACTAAGATAAAGAAGACTCAAATGAAGTTATATCTACTCATAATAATAATTGGGATAGACTTAGAGGGGACCATATAGCCAAAGATCAAGATGATGTGTATGAGGGAGAAGTTCATGAGGAAGAGGTGATCCTTGATGTGAGAGATGACAAAGAAGAATGGATGCTTCATATTGAGTTTATATAAGAGATTGAAGAAATTTTCAAGGTTGAAGTAAAATTATATGAGAAGATAGATCAATAAGTCTCCATGAGAGACAATGATCAAGATTGCGAAGATTACACTAAGCTCCTTGATAAGCTTAAAGAACTTACAACTGAAAAACCACTTGTCCATTCTCAAGACATCATGGGGAGACAAGAAACATGCTTTGATGAGGCATCATTGGATCATGTAGAAACTAAGGAGTCTTATGAAGAATATGAGGTAGTTGAATTTCAAGAAGAATTCATCTTTATAGGCTATTTTTTTGAATTTATCTCAACTATATTAAAATCCATGCCAAGTAGATTAGCCAACACCATGAGAAAGTTGAAGGCCTCATGCCAATGTTCAAATGGTAACATGTCTCATGTATCCATTCATTCTATGAGGAAAGAAGATTTTTATACTTTCCTCTTTGATCCAAGAGGGAGACATTATTTTAGGATAGTGTGTGTTTAATTTGGTTTTGTTTTAGTTTGTTGTGTTTTTTAAGTGCTCTTGAAGCACAAGTTGTGTGTTTCCTTCTATTTTTTGGTGTGTGTCTTTGATTGTGTGTGTGTGGGTCAACCATATTATTTCCATTGCATCAAATTTATTTTCAAGTTAGTTATAATTTCCATATGCATGAGTCCATACCCAATAGAGGTGTAAGGCAACTGGTCTTAGGCATAGTAAGCATGCCACCTCTGTGAATCACCAAGAATGTTAAACATTTTTTCCCATAGTCAAAATGATTCAACCCCATAGGTAAAGAAAATTTCATTAGGTTTTTCATAGGCAATTTAATGCCAATAAATTATATATTATCCTTGGTCACTCTTTACATTAGCATTTCATGTCACTTTGGGTCTTTTTAAGGTTTAAAAATGGGTATTTAATGATTTTTATAGGTTTATTGGGAATTTTTAAAGTATAAAATGGTTATTTAACATAACATGTGTCCTAATGGGTCTTAAATAACTATTTTTAACTAACCAAGTACGTAAGTGCAAGTTAGAATCAAGAAAATAATTAAAAAAGGGATTTTTTTGCCACTTGTATGAACTTGTATAGGTTTTTGTAGGTGAAGGAAATTCAAGGATGTCTCTTGATCTTCCCCATACTAACTTCCATGATAATATTTATTTGGTATCTTTATAAACTATAAATTTTAGTTTTTCTTCCCCATTACTCCTTGGAAGGGTCAAAACTAGTCAAAGAATTTCACTCACCATAGGTCATACAAGTTGAGTTGGAGGAATGGATCTAGGGAATGTTAGTATATTGAGTTAGATTATATTTAGTGAAATTGGTTTTCATATTTATGTCTCATCCTTTATGAACCATCGTTAAGAAGGTTTAGTCCTCAAACCTACCTATGTAACCAAGTTGGGTCTAGATTTGTCCAAATCATTTGAACTAAAAAATAGCTAGAGTTGTGTTATTTTGGCATGTGGTTTGAAGCTTATATTAGGAACTCTCCATGGTGAAATAATTGGTCATGGAATATTTATATTTTCATATCAAAAGAAAGCTATTTTCTTGCTTAAAAGCCAATTTAAAGGCTATTAGAGTAGAAAAAAGTTGTTTGCGGATTTCCTGAGCATTATTTGGTGTGTTCAAAGCTAAATATATATGATGGAATACTCAAATAACTTTTTCAACTCTCATCCAATTAGGAGATCACCAAATTGCGCAAAAACACTACTTATAACATTTATATGACCTGAACTTCTTAGGGTCATGGAAAAGTGTGTTTTTTTTAGTGTTTCAAGGTTATTTCAGGATTTAAAAAATATTCATTTTCAATTATAATCATATTTAAGTGTTTTTTAGTCATTGGAAGAATCAATAAGACTCATTTGTAAAGTTTAGCAAATTAGGGTTGTGTTCTCAAATTGACCAAAATAGTGCACCAAGAACTTTTGTGAAGTCTTTTTGAAAGGGTTCCATGAATTTATAAGGTCTAAAAATTGGTTCATCTTGAATCCCTCATATGAGTCTACAAACTTGAAATGTTTCATGAGAAATGGAGATGGAGAATGTAGTTTTTTAAAGCCATCAAGGACCTCTCTGAGCCACTACAGCCCTTTAGTAGCCTCTACAACAAAATGAGCAAAATGACTCCCTTTAGAGTGAAATATTCAAGTTAAAGGCATGGTTGTGATTTAAGGAGACCTTTTAGCAATGAGAATAAAAAATTGGCCACAATAAATCTCAATTTTAATCCATTGATGAGGTTTAAATCTTCCAACCATACACTCTTTATTTGTACATTGTCAGAATATGTACTTACAATAATAGAAGGATTTATCAAACATTCAAAATCAATGAAAGGTCTTGGTGAGACACTAGAGGCCTTGAATAAAAATTTAAAAGTTCAAGTATGTCTTATTAGTTTAAAAAACATCAAGAAGGTCCATAATGAAGCCACATCACCTCAAAATCTACTAAGGAGAACCTACAACTAGCCTATTGAAAGTTATGTTTAGTCACTATACCTATACCTTGGATATGTTGGAGACAATTGATAAGATGATAGTAGGTCCTCTTGAATATTATAAATTTTCCTATTAATAATGGATAGGGTTGATACATCACTTTTCAAAGAGTCAAGAACGCACATAATTACAAGTGGGATGAAGACAATTGGAGTGTCAAGTGCCTTCACAAGGCCAAGTGAGAATCTTTAGGGCTTGAATATAATGATATGAACCTAAAATAACAATATTATGACTATATACTATATCTAACATCATGTTCAGAATGCCGCTCCCAATGCGCGCGCATATTCAGAATTTGAAAGTGGGAAATGACTGCCGAGCGGCCAAAGCGGCTACGGCCCCCAAATTTGTAACGGGTCCTGAACCAACATGCAAGGAGAAGGTTTCATACCCTAAAGAGATTATTCCTGCAGGTGAAGGAAGGCATTCGGCTGGATGCTCTGCCAACGCATCTGAACCAGGGTATGAAGTAGGGGGAAGATCCTTCGCGGACGTGGCTGCATTTGAAGTGAATCTACATGATGTTGTACCTTGTGCATTATCTGGGCCGCCCTCTGCATTACCAGTAAGTGCTCTAAAACCCATTAAGGTAAATCTAGACGTGGAAACAGTTGAAGGAATCCTTGAAAGGATAGAAGTCTTTTCATCTCAAGCTGCAATTTTTTGTTTTCAAGGTTTTTGGCCCTCGCTGGTTGATCTACATGGATGGATATCCAAGAACTGGGTGCCACTTATTGATGATAGTGTTGAAATCTTTCCTTGCACAAAAGGATTCTTTATTGCTATTTTCCAAAGCCCTGAGGACAGGAGAATAATATTGAGTAACAGTGATTTTCTTTGGCAAGGTAAATATCCTCTCATGGCCAAGCGGTGGCATAAGGATTTTAATCCGCTAACGGAATCCTTTAATAAGATTCCGATATGGGTTCGGTTACCAAATTTACCAATACATCTTTGGCATGAACCAGTCTTTGAGACTATTGGGAATGCATTAGGAGACTACTTGTTTGTGGATAAAAATACTCTGCTAGGGTACCATTCGACCTGTGCTCAATTTATGGTTGAAATGGATGTTTCAAAAGGTCTACCAGAGGTGATTAGCCTGGATTCCCCAAGGGGAACTTGGTCCCAAGTGTTGGATTCTGAGGGTCTACCTTTTCAGTGCAGAAGATGTCACCAGACAGGTCATTTGGCCGCTCATTGTTTGACAAGGACTACAAAGTCTAGAAGACCACATTCTTGGTGGGCCAACGCTTCCTCAGAACACTATATAGCTAACCAACCTACGGAAGACCCGGCTGTCACTGAAAATGAAGAAAACATTCACTCCGAGCCGATGATTGAGGAGGAGCCGCAGGTAAAAGACTCCTTAGATGGTCCTGTGGAGACTACGATTAATGATCTTTCAAAGCCAGTGGTCGTGGAGGCTTTGGCTTCTCCCTCTATACTGGAGGATCAACCTAGGTGCCAGACTTTGGTTGGTGTTCATAAGGATTTTGATGTGTCTTCTGTATCCATTGGGCTTAATGAACCACCGTTTCCTGAGGCATGGATGACAGAGGCAGCTAAGGTAGAGGATGGATGGACCACTATGAAGAGGAAGAAGTCTAAGCCTGTGGTCCCCCCTCTAGATATGAACCTTCATTCGTGTAAAAGGTAATTATTTATTTTTTGAAGGTTGAAGGATGTTGTTCCTAGTTTTTGACGGTGTGATCCGTGTAGTGTGAGCGGAAACTACTGGTCTTTTCTGCTATTTTCAGGTTCCTATTTTACCTGGTTTGGTTTGTACCTATTTTGGTGTTTTGAACTTCAATGGGCTTTAAGGTTCTCTTTATGTTAGTTGTAAAGGGTTTCGGGGCCCCTTCAAAACCTGCTTTTACCTCTAATCTAAAACAAGAGTAAATAGATAAAACAAGGAAAATATATCAAATTTATCCACTTATGAGGTTAAAAAGGAAAATTTCACCTCGACTTATAGGTAGACACCTTCAATAGTTAGTTTTGACTTTCATACTAGTTGGAGGGGTAAGTGGAGGAGTTAAGAGTTGAAGTTTGGTATAAGGGGTAATAATGATCTAAGGAAGTATCCCATGTATTAATAAGTGATGAAAAATAAAGGTGAATACTCTCTATTTTTTTCTCAAAGATAGGCCACTGTTAGGGCTTAAAACTTACAGAAGAGAAAGAAAATGGTGTAAATTGAAGGTCAGGGTTGAAGTGGCTATGAACACAAGTTGGGAAAAGCTTAGATAAGCCTAGAAAAACATGAATTAAGTATCCTAAGTTTTTGGAACAAGCCTAGGTGTGATAAATCCATAAAAGAGGATCCAAAGCCACTAGGTGTAGTGGAGAGATGTTGAAGCCATTAGAAAAACTATGAACTCCATTAGTCCAGCTTCAGACTCATACAGTAGAACTACAAACTCCATCGATATAACTATAGAATCCATCAATAGAGATTTTTTACTTTCATAGGCCTCATAGAATGCATAAGGGAGCTCAAAACCATTTGGAGTGCTAACAAGTGGAATAATTTGACCCTAGGACCTGAAGGAAAGTTGTTGGAAACTCCATGAGGATCAAATCCATAGAGTCATATTGTATGGAATCTATATGAATGGAGCAGGGGAAAAGTTACTTTGATAATTTCTTATGGTTTTTAGGTTTTAGAGATGATCATAGGATGTTAATAACTTGGGATGATATATTGGGACTTGAATAAACTCCCCATGTCATCTACAAAGCTCAAAAATTATCTTACGTGTCTCTACTAGGTTTCTCACTTTAATCAGTCTAGGATGAGAAAAGTGATCACATAGTGGAAAGAGTGGAAACTAAAATTTGGAGATATTTTAAGATGTTTCGGATGGATTTGAGCATATTAGGTGTCCTAACATGTGTCCTAAGACCCTTGGTATGTTTCAGTTAGGGAGAATAAGGAGATGTTAAGGCTAAGTGTCAAGAAAGGTCTAAATAGGAGTGATCATAGTGACATATGATGATTCTTATTATGTAAGAGAATAACAATGATTTGTAAAAATTCCAATATAGGTAGAGGATTACATGTAACTTTATCTTATCAATTCAAAAGAGACACTTGCCCCTAGTCAGCTTTGGAATGCCTAGTGAATTCCAATGATGAAGATAGTTTCATGGCAGGTGCTTGAAGAGATTCTATGCCAATTTTGGAAGAGGATGATTGTTTGGAATAGACACATGCAAATAAATTTCTATCTCCTCTTACACTTCACCTACATGCATTATAATTGGTTTCCACCTTTGGAAACATGTCCTTGTGTCTTTTGGACTTCTTTTTCCTCTCTCTCTTTCTAATTACTATAAGTATGAGCCATTTTGGCCATTGTAAACTAACACCACATATGGTATGGAAAAGCTATACTATAATAACATTGAACTTTACTTTTGAACATTGAATGCAAGTCTAATTTGAGTTGTGAACATCTTTGTCTAAGTGTGAGAGAGATGAATAGTGACTTTAAGTGATAATATCATCCTTGCTTCCTCGATCCTTCATGTTTAAGACATATTTATAATCTAATAAGTCATGTGAAGTATAGTTAGGATATTAGGATCCCTTTTAAGCAAGTTATTATCTCTAAGGCATGCAATCTACCCCTAGACTAGTTGTCTTGTTGATTGTATCATGTATGTTACCTTCACATTGAATCACTTGTGTTAGGATCCTTTAAGTCTTATATTTGGTCTTAGAAACCTTTTTTATTTAATATATGTATGATAGTTTGTGGAATATCTCTTGGTTAATCACCACTTTAGTGTAGTTTTAATTGATGCAAACTTCTAACTCTTTCACTATAAGCAAGCATTAGAGTAGTTTACAAGCATTTAAAAGAAGATCTAGGGAACTAGCCCTCATAATACTAGAGATTCATCTCTTTTATAGGTTCTCACAAACTTGAGACATGACTCCATGTTGCATCAAATTTTAAAATTTGAGTAAAGAGTCCTAGGGTGCACAATTTGATGCCAACACTACCTATAAACTCTATTAAAGGGGATGAGATCAGTCTCACCCTCTCTCTTCTCATATATACATCTATAACTCTACATTGACAATGTATTATGGCTATAGAGGGCCCACTTAGGAAAGCCAACATATGGCCTCCAGACCACATCCCCCATAACCAATCCATCTAATCCATCCCTAAACTAATCAATATGTCTCACACCTCCTCCAAATCTTGTGTGTATATTCACCCCTCTATCACATGAATCCTACTCTAAAATCCATCTGTGTGTATCCCTCCTATGGTATCCATAATAGTCTTAGAACCCTAATATGCTTGTATTCCCAATAATGGAACACAAACCCAACACTGATCCCATACCACCTATGAGCATGAGATGCCTAAATCTCCCTATATATATGGACCAAAAATACTAGTACCCACCCAAACACTATTTTATCAAGAAATATATATAACAACACACCCAACAGTATATAAGGAAATTTCCCACTACTCAAATCTAGAAATGCAAAGTAAAAAATTGTAATAATCATCATCATCATCATCATCATCATCATAGTCATCAAACACCTCTTATTTAGATCCCTTTGGTGTAATGGCTCATAACCAAAACCACCAATGTACCCCCTAACAAGGGCCTAATCCTCACCATATAGAAGCTCCATCTACTCATCCCTCTCCTTACTATATATGTGATATATTAGCTCCCCCCAAATGGGTAGTCATGTGATCCTAAGCACATCCTCTAGTAGGATGATCATCTCTCCTATCAGCAAGAGGAAGGAATTCATGGATGGTTCCCATCTCTTGATGAGGCCATGATCATCACTGTATCTTGAGGTAAGTACTAATAGTGTCTCATAATTTTGATGCCAACCTACTCCATATGTGTCTAATCATCTACAATCATCCCTTCATTGATCTCTACAAAGATGCTAAGAACCTAATCCGTCATTTAGATCTGATCTCATGCCTACAAATATCAAAGTTAGAATGCACATTTAGTTTTTTATTTCCATTGACTTTATTCATTTTATCCAAATCACCCCCTTTATCAACCTACACCTTCCTAAATCAGCCTATTCCACACTAACCCATAACCATTACCTATATAACATTACCTCTAACACTTGAAAGTGACCCTGACCCACACACATTTTAACACCTTAACCTACCCTAATCTATCAAACTAACACCTAACTCTCTTTTAAATCCAAAACCTACCCTAACCCATAACCTTTTTAAGACACATCACTCCTACTTGACACCTACCCTATACCAACCAACTCTTCACATTTTAAAAGTGATAAAAACATTTTAAAAAACCCACCCATTTTCCTTTCTTCTTTATTCAACACTTGGTCATTCTCTCGACTGTCAATGGTTGATATGACCACTAATGATCAAATGACCAATTAGATTTGGTAGATGATCATCAATGATCAAGTCTGAGTATTGATGACCAAGTTGAACCACTAATGGTCACTGTGTGTGACTACCAATAGAAAAACAACTGACCCTACCTTCCTATAAACTCTCAAAATAAAAAAAATTCAATAACTAAATTACCTCATTCTACCCTATAACCTACCCCCAACCCAAATACTCCATCAATTTTGAATTTCACTAGCTAATTTTTACAATCACAATAAAAATCTAAAAATAGGTCAAAATCCCCAAAACCCTACCCAACACAACCACACACTACCAAAATTTAGCTTCAACATAATCAAATTAACTAAATTAATAAATTTAAAAATGCCCCTACCTCATTCCTCAATCACTATCAAGGATGGAACCCATGTCTAACTACTTGGCCACATCCTCATCTATCATGTATCTTTGTCCCAATTTAATCACCTCTAATACACACATCCACCCAACTAATAATCACTATGTCAGCCACCACTTAGTCAAACTTCTCATAGTATAAAGTCAAATTACCAAATCACCTAGAGCATGGAAAGCATGGAAGTTAAATAACAAATAGTGAAAAGGACTTTTCTTTTCACTTTTTATGTTCTATCCTTTTAGGGTTTCTCCCTAATCATAAATGGTTAGGGTGACCATCGATAGTCAATCTTGGGACCTCTGACCGTTGATGGTCAGGGAACCCACTTTTTAAATTTTTTTAGGTACCTACACTTATGTGCTAAGTTTTTGGGATTAAATTATCCCTCAAACCCAAACCAACCTTTATATATTACCCTTCTCTAACAAACCAACCACCCAACCATGTCCACCTCAAACATTGGCTACTTTTGGCCTTAATAATCACATGTTTTATGATGACCTTCCCTTGGTCTATTTGATTGCACCAACCAACCTTGCATATTGACCATTTGAATTTGTGCCACCTAACACTTACCTAATCTACTTATGTATTTTTGGGAGCACTTTCTACCTTGGATACCTATGATACTTGACCTATTTTTTTTCATAAGAGAAATTCCTACTTTGGATACCCATAGAAATATTAACCTTGTCTAGGAGACTAACAGGTGTACCCAGTCACCAAGATTAAATATGTAGTACATCAGTCAATATTCTTCTTAATACTAACCTTTATTTTTTTCAACTATGGAAACCTTGTCTTCACATGATCTTGGCTATCATACCTTTTTGTCACACTTTGTATGATGATTTGCACTTTAGTGCCTAACCTATCATCCCCATTCATGATGGCTACCTTCATCGCTACCATCATCCATATTATCAAACCCACACCTGATTCAATTTTACCTTATCAACTCCTAGTTTTAGGGGGAACACCTCCTCCCATAATTTAGGCAACCAAACTCTTTAACCAACATCCATTTTTATTTTATAGCTTGTTGATTCAATTTAAATAATAAAAAGGGGAAAAATGTAGACATAGAAAATCCACACACCATGATTCCAAATGTCATAGTTTCCCTTGACCACCTTAGAACCCTCTTGGGAATAATTTAAACCCTAAATAAACCTAACGCATAGTCATCTACACCAACTAGCTTAACCCTAACTTTTAATTATTTTTTTACCCTTCACCCTCAACCATAAATAGTTAGGTTGATCATCGACAATCACCTTGACTATCGATGATTAGGGTGCACCTCCCTAACCAAAAACATACAAACTTACCTATCTTAGTTTTATAAAATTAACTTGTCCTCATCCATGTGTGATCTATTGCATAAGTGATTTAAAATTAGGAGACCTAATTCATGTCCTATTTTAACTCTCTCACCTTTTATATAAAAAGAGAGGAATAATAGGTGAAAAATGATCTACAATATACAATTGTTATCAAGAGCTTGTGCATCTAGATTTCTCTTTTTACAGGTTAATCATCAATGGCAATCTAGAAATAATGCTACTACATTAGAGAGCCAACTTACCATCACTACTCCACCAAATTTCCAAGTACTATTACTTTACTTGAATCATACTAGACTCCACCCACAAGTCAACCACTTCAATCAATCACCTAATCAACCTTCTATAAGATAAGTATTTGATTTTTAGTATTTTATTACTTTATTTACTTTTCCCACTTAGCTCAACTCTAGCCCATCTCCCAGAATCTCATTTTTTGATCTCATTAATCAACCCTTACCAACCCAAATCTTCATCAATAGTTATTAATGATCTATCCAACCATCGATGGTCACCTTGACTACCAATGATCACCTTAACCACTAATGATCAACCCAACCATTGATGGTCACTATGGTAGTAAAATCCATCAAGCTATTTTCACCCACCCATTCTCAACCAAATTTTATTTTTTGTGTCCCTATTTGGTCACAAACCCCTTTTTGATTTTATAAATCATACCCCAATCATCTATCACTAGTATTAATTAGCTTATCACTACTTTTAATCATTTCTAGTCTATTTCTAAGTAAGCATTATTGTGTTCAATTTTTGTATCTTTTTATTATAAATACAAGTACCTTCTATTCTATTTTATAAAATTAATTGTTTAAAATGTGTGGCTTGACATCCCCAAAGGAAGCTCTTTCTTCTAAGATCTAGCTATCATTAGGTAATCCACTCAACTATCTGTCTAACACACAAGTTTAATTTAGTGCTTTATTATTTACAAGCCATCCTCCCAAGCCAAAGAAGAGTTATTCATAATCTTTTGATCCAACATGTGCAAAATCAAATAGTTTTTTCAACCATACCCATACTTAGTTTCTTCTTTTCCCTTTTTAATAAAAAGCAAAAAATTCACTTAAATAGTAAGATAAGGGAAGATTAATAACCATGAGCTTAGTGTGAATTTTATTGGGTCTAATAGTAAGTTGGATCCAAATGCAACCAAGTGGTATTTGATTAGTTTTATAAAATCCTCTACACTTGAAACATGTTCATTTGAGACTTTCTTGGGTGTATCAATTTTTTTGAATTCACCAAAGGGAGGTGACATTAATTCTTGATCCTTTGGCAAATAGAAATTTTCAAATCAGGGTATTATTGATTACAATTTTAATAAAGAGGGTTAATCATCTAATCGAAAAATATTTTTTCATTAATGATATCTTCTTTGATAAATTATATGGATGGTTTTGAGGATGTGGAAATTATTTCAATTGTATGTACTTTTATAAGTAAAGGATCATTAGAAGGTATTTTTTAATTAAAAGATTGTTTATTCAATATTTTAAAATCATTTCATAAGGGATTTATGATAATATGGAGAAGTGAAAACTAATTACATAAGAATCATTTTTCAAGTCATTTAATTAAGTTCTTCTGAAAAATATCAATGTGATTTAGAGGATGAAGAACCGACATGAGGCTTATGAGGTATGAAATTTTTCATAAGAATAGAGGAACTAGTTGGGGTTATATTTTTGGAAGTGTTTCCTCATTTAATTTAGAAGATGTGGGTATAGTGGTTATAATATCTTTAATTAGTTGTTCATTAGTAAAGAGTTTCTTGGGTTTAATAACAACATCTTTATGCTCAATTTTTATCTATAGTTGACTTTTTTGCATTCACATGTTGAGATTTGGTATAATATTGATCATAGTCAACATCAATTACACAAATATTTTAATGTTGTGTGTTAGAGATAAAAGAAGCTTTTTGAGGTTTGGAGGATATGGTTTGAGTAACTTATTTATTTTGGGAGGCTTTAATATAATTATGATGTCATAATTTTATCATAGCATCATGATCAAATGTATCTACTAATATGAAGGAGATAACAAATTTAATGATCTTATAAAATGTTTCATGACAATGACCCACATCAACTTGAAACCAAAAAAAATTATTAGGTTCATACCATGAAGGTGGGGTACCATTATAGGTGAAGGGTTTAGATGGAGATAATAACTAATTCATTTATGGTACCATTAATGGTGGGTGGGAAGCAAGTTGATTATATAATTTTAATACTACTACTTTTATTTGAGGATTAATATTTTTATTTTCATTAGTTGAGGTTTTTAAATATTTCATCTAGTGTAAATTCTTTCTAAACCTACTTGTGTACTTTTATCTTCAAGATTGAGCCTCTCTATATGTAGACTAAAACACTCTTATGTAGGTGTCTATTGGATTATAATGAGCTCAGACAAGATGTGAAGAGATCCTAACTGAAGCCCTTTAGGTGGTCATGTATGTACTTGCACTGGCATTCCACTTTGTAAGTTTTAAGACACCATCCTAGCATCAACCTTCTAGGTCACTATCTATTGATCATCCTAGCATCAACCTTCTAGGTCACTATCTGTTGATTGAGACATCTTGTTTTTTGACCTACCTATAGGTGTAAACTACATCATGAGACCTTTCTTATGATTTTTGGTAATCTCACTTGAGACAATATTGGTCATAAAGTACATATTTAAACTTTCATTCACCTTTTAATAATCTTAAATCATCAATATTGGGGTTACTATCTCATACCATGTTGGATTGAGATACCCCTACCTATAGGTATATATGGTCCTAAATGAGACGATCATTATGTTTATGAACCTTTTTAAAACATATCCTATATTTCATAGTACTTGTAGTTATCTTGGTTTCATTTACATGTCATCTTCTCACCCAAAATACTACCTTCCCTATTATAAATGGGATACTCATTGACTGTGACTATGTTTGTTCTTGGGAATCCTGTTATAAGTGTGCATTTGGCTTAAATTGAGCCTAGTAATAGTGGTTTGAGACCTTAAATGAATACCTTTAGGATAAAAGGTAAAAATTATACTTTAATTTAACTTTAAGGTTTAGAAACATCACTTGGACACCACCTATCATCCCATTATCAGCCTACTCTATTGTAGGTTTGCATTAAGGTTGGTGTACAGACTGATAGGTGTGTAGAGGGGTCTAGGCACCAATTATGAAAATATTTAATGGTTTATTAGGTTAAATTACTCCATTTACTCACTTAGAAGCATTAAAACATGTTGGTAATGGTCAAGTTTTCAAATTAGGGTCTGAAGGTCTATTGAAGCTTAAACCTATAGATAACATTACTCAAAATTAGTGGTTTTCAAGGCACATTTAAAGCTCTAAATATCTAAATTACACTCAATTTTTGACTCCCATTTTGGTCATGGTTTCTATCCATGCTATGGGATACAAAATACACTTAGACAGATGCACCAAATCTCTTAGAAAACATGTTTTAGGATGTTGACAAAGAACCCTTTGACCTTTATTTTGGAAATTTGGGGAAAACATCCCTATATCAGTCATTGGACCTTTTGAAGGTGGTTCTCAATATTTATTTTATAAATTGACCCTAAAATAATATTTTCATGGTCAAAACCATGTGTTATAACTTACAAGGAAGGTTTCAAAACTTTTTTCAATGCCTCAAAACACTTCTCAACTCTCAACCAACATCTATAGGTAGCCATTTTCTCATATAGGTAGTAATCTTAGGAAGTTGTCATGGAATGAGTATTTTACATTATCATTTGATTTAAATGGTCTAAATCCTCCTTAAATACCTTGAAATTAACCTTTAATATCTCAAAAGGATTTAATTGAATATCAAGGCTCTAATGATGTCATCATGAGGTGTTTATATGTGCAAATAAACTAAATGTGGGCAGTGAATGTGAGAAAGAGAAATAGGGTGGACAAAGGGCCTCATGGGAAGCTCAAACGTATTTTAAACATTTCATAAGAATGATTTAAAACAAGGAAAACTTGATACAATGTTTGAAAATAAATTCAAAGTTGGAATCTTTTTTTATAACGGTTGCAAGTACACATTGATTTGTAGTAGGCAAACTGTGAGTAAGTGCATTGTATTCCTACCAACCATGAAACATTTCTTGGATAAAGAGGATGAAATTTGAATAGGATGTATTCTTGAAAAAATATAAAATACAATAACCTAACCCCCTATAACTATTAACAAGGCATGAAACTCTGCAAATGGTACAAGACTATATATAACATAGAATTGTGTAACCTCTTGCAATATAAGCTAATTGGATCATATAAACACCTTAAAACATGGAAAAAATAATTTTATACATGTTTAAACATAGTAAAAACAATTTGGGACTAATCTCAATAGGTGGATTGTATGGAATTACTTAAACCAAGGTGAAATCCATGGGGTACACAGATTTGTAGGTAGATTTGGAAGGTCAACTTCTTAGGGATGGTTCATAAATCTCATGACAATATTAATTTGAAAAAAAACATCAAATGGAATATTACTGAGTGTATAATATACCCCTCAGATAATTTATATTGAAACCCCTTGTGTTGACCATACTAAATACAAACCTGCAAGTTACTTTTACTTGCCAAAGGGTTAAAAAGGAGTAGAATAGTTTTGAGAAATAAATGGAATTTATAGATGAAAAAAACATGAAAATAATCTTGGGTAATCTAAATAGGCACTACTTGACCATTTTCCACATGGAACACTTCCCAAGGAGGCTATACAAGTACCAGACTCCTCTTTTCCTTCAAGAAAACTATCCTTTCTTCTCCATAACCTACCATATTTCGGTTATTCTTGTTTATTAAGACTTAATTGGACACATGGTTCATGAAATAATCTTTTTTTACCTTCACATTTCCAAATAAACTTGTACAAGTCATTAAATGCACCCCTTTTGACCTCAAAATGATCAAAAATGATATAAGGACTAAAAACTAATGACCAAGGCTAGTATAACATCAATTGACATTAATTAACATATAAAAAACCTTGTCACATATATATTAGACCCATAAAATTCTTAAAATTCAAGTTTTACATAGGGGTACCCCAATTTGACCCAAATGTCTAATTTGGTCAGTAGTTCCTTCTTCACCTATGGATCCTCCTTCACCTATGGTCTTTTATCCACTGGTGGATCCTTCTTGTCCCACATATTTGCCTCCCATTCCTTCAAATAATTATTCTATGCATGATTTCCTTCATTATCAAGATCCTTCAACTATACCTACATTTTTTATCAAGGATATTTGATGACAGGTCTTTTCATAACTCTCATTCAATATCGATGGGACCCTTACTATGGTTAGGGTCTAGATTCATGGAGAGTTATTAGATGTCATGGATAATGTTTTTGGATATATTTACAATTATTAATGAGTACAACATGGTGTTCCTTCACTTTCTTCTTTGTCATGGTTTTGGATTGGACATGTGTTTCACTTTTTAATATAATCTACTTTATATCATTTTGACTTTGTGTAAAATCCCCTTGACTCAAATTATAATCATTAATGGGGGTGAATAATTGAGCCTAAATAATACAAATTAAACTATAATCTTTACAAACACTTAACCAGATACCACAAGAATTCATGAAGCATACACATCATCCATAGCAAAAATCAAGAGAGGTAATTCAAGATCAATCACATAACACATAACATATGTGGGAATCCCTATTGGGGGAGAAAACCCACTATAACCTATAATTTTACTACTATAATATAATAAAAATAACCAATTTAGACCAGTTGTAACTGATCAAGGAAATATAATCCCTATTTAGTGAGACTACAATCCCACAATGTACTACAACACCTATCTAGCTGAGTTGCGACAACAACCAAACTTTTTGTAAGTTTCACCTTATAATGAGGATAAAACCACCTTAGATGTTGATATACCATAAAAACACCTATGAACACATCCACCTTTGAATTGATGTATTCAATACCTGATGATGGACCTCTAATTATCACTCTTCACCTTTGTTCATACTCAATTTGCAAGAGCACTATTATGCCAACATAATTATGACCTACATGTAATAAAACTAATACTTAATATTTATTCTCTTCATCTCAAACATAGGGCACTCTACCCCTCATTCACTCCAAAAATAACACACACAAGTCTATCTCAAATCTCTCCTTAGTCTTACACTCAAGTCTTATAAATCTAGAAACCAACACATTTTATTTCACTATTTATTGAGCAATAATGATAATCACTACCTTGGTCAGCCATTAGGAATTAATTAATACTAATTAATTTATAAAATCAATACATTACTAAAAATAAATCTTTAGAGGTTGACCATAGCATCTATGGGTCACCCTTAAGTAGTTTCACCTTTTAATAAGGCCCTTGTAACTCTTATAGGTCTCATGGAGACCTATTCACCCATTTAGTACATCATAAAGAAAAAAATAACAAAATTACACTTATAAATGTGTATTTCCACATTATATGACCCCTTATTCATCCTCAAATTCTTATATTCATCATTTCACTCTTCTATGTAAGTTCAATCAACATTTTGTACACACAGTCACCATGAACAAACACATAGTCACCATTTAAAGATTTATTCATACTATATATGAATGGTAAAACATTTTTAATGAACATATATAATCATAATGGAGTATAAAATACTCCATAATATCCAATTGATCAAGATATATTGAAATAACATGAAAACTAGCTTGAATAATCTTCTTGGGTCACTTACAGTCCATGCTTGAACACACAGTTAACTTCAAACTTTAATATATTTGAATTTAAACCTTAAATATATTAAAATTAGGTTAATTATATGGATTATTATTCATATTTTATTTTTATATCACCAAAAAATTCATTATAGATCAAAAGTTATAGTCCAAATCCTACATACTAGTTTTTCTGTTTGTTAAATTCAAATATTCAAATGCCAACATTCACAGTTAAAACTCAACCAATTGCCTTTATATCATGATATATATTACCTTTACCAATAATTTAACCTTAATATTCTTATAATTTTCTCACTCTTTAACTTCTACGTGGGTCATTAAACATCGAACAGGTTAACCACTTTGACTTACTACACAATGTATATCTTTAATTGTACAATCACATGCTCACTATTGATCTTTATCCTACCTTTGCTCAGTTGTTAAATAATGTGTATTTATTTCAATATAACATATTATTTACCACTCAAATAAAATTTTCTCTGTTGATCTCCTTAATACTTTCTCAAACTTTACCTCTTGCATATTTGACTAAGTATGTGGACTGCAAGGAAGGCCAACTTTGGACTAAAATAACTTTCACGTTGCTCACTTGCATGATCTCAAATTTGGATGATATTATCTCCTCACATAGGATAATATAGCCATGTCACAAAATTATCATATAATTTATATATATCATCATTAAAAATCCTTCTCAAAATCTTCTGTCCTAGAGCCAACTATGCTGAGAACTTCCCTATGAGGCCAACTTTGCTCTTGCATAAATTTCATTACACTTAGTTGAATGATCTAAAATTTAGAACATAAGGTCCTATCACATAGGATATTAAATATATATATATATATATATATATATATATATATATATATATATATATATATATATATATATATATATATATATATATATATATGTATTCCTTAAACCTTGACACATGTGATATATTATGTCAACAAACTAATTACTCAACTCTATTTGAACATAGAAAACACTATCAAAATGCCTAGGAGCCCAACTTTTCACATGCACATCCTTGGTCACACTACATTACATGACATAAAATTGGGTGCATAAGAAATAGGAAAAAAATAATAAAACTAATATGATAAAATTATTTTGAAACATCCAAATGTGTGAGATATGTCATCATCAAAAAACTTACTCGGATCTTTCTTGCCTCTGCAAATTTGGCTAAGTATGGGAAAACACTATCAAAATACCTAGGAGCCTAGATTTGCACCTGCATATCTTTGATAGTGCTTCGATATATTACCTGAGATATATAACATATAAACTAGGGACTAATTTTATCAAACCCATATGACCAAATCCCCTTGAATCATCCATACATGGTAATGGTGATGTCAACAAACTACCTACTCAAATTTTTTGCCACTACACCCAAAGTGTCTAGATGAAAACTATGATCAACCAAATGAAATAAACTCATGAAAACAAGCACTAAAATATTATAAAATATATTAGTTTATTATTTTACATCATAAATACTCTATAATCATCCCTGAACATCTCTAACCATTCTAAAGTAGAAGATTAACCAAGCATATTGCACACTTTGTCATTGTCACATAGACTATCAAGGTACTTTATCAAATCACTTTTAAACCTTAATGACATCATTTAAAACTATCCAATAATATTCCCATTTTCATTTATGTGAACAAACATCATATATATCAATATACCTCTCACCTTCTCTTTCTTCAAGCACTCCCACAATAGGAACTTTCTCCCCCTTTGACTCAATGACAAAGTGTGTACCAACTGATCCTAAGGACCTAAAAATACCATAAATAGGAAAATAACATATTATAAATATGATACAAACTCCCCCTTACCTTGATCTTACCTCTTATTTCCTTTACAACTCCCTCCTGCTCCATGGTAACACTCTCTTCAACCAAGCACTACAACCAATGAAGAAATAACACACAAAACCATAGAAATATAATGAAACACATCAAGAAACATATAAGAGGGACTCAAATAATAACTATAATAAATTTCACCTTCTAATCATCTTTATATCTCCACACACCATGAAGAAACACCACACATACTTAATAGCCTTCTCTCTTAAGCTATCACAAGGACCATCAACAGAACTTCATGCCACTCACAAAATAGGAAATATGCACAAAACCAACTTGATACATCACCTTGAAAAAATCATTCCTTTATATTTTATATAATTTGATAAAAAAAATCAAATCTTCATACTAAGCATGTTTAGACTCATTATAGCCCTACTTAGAACTTGCAGAGCTCATAGATTTTAGTAAACACATCTTCAAGACCTGAAGCTCCATATCTAGAGCACTCTCATATGCCCCCTAAATCAGAAAAAATTAAAATAACTATCTCATCTTCTAAAATATATTTCCTTCATAAATCAACTACCCAATTAGGCCTCTAACATGACAAAAATCTAAATAAATTGAGAACCACAAACCTTTAATTCTTTGTGAAGCTTGATTTGACCACCCATTTTGCCCATTCAACATATTAAGAATATTAAAACCTAAATTCACAATGAAAACCACTTTTATAGCATAGCCCAAAACCCTATAACCTTAAAATAAACAAGGTCAACAAACCTCTTTCTAGTCAACACACACCTCTAAAACTTATTTCACACCTATAGACACCCATCACATACTTCTAGACCAAAAATTGAGCCTTCACACCTTTGGGAGCCTTAACTTCCTATAACCCATTTTAGGCCTACTTGCCCTTAAGCCAAAAACTTAAAACCAAAAAAGCACCTAGAACACATCACAAAGAAGTGTATATACATTTCTAAGAATAAAAATATTCTTGATAACTACATCAATATCATTAAGTAACCACCCATTCTGACCCCATAATATAACTCCTTCACAAACCTCTAGAGCAAACACATGAACTTGTTATTCCCCCTTAATTAATGACCTTCTAAGAACAACAAAAGTCTCTATACATATTGTTATTAAGATCTTGATTACTCAAACTTGTTTTTCCAAAACAAATATGTCTCCTAATAAGCATAAGTAGAGACACCCTACTTCATAATGTCTTAGAATAATTTGAAACTAGGAGTTACCCACAACTCCTCATATGGTTTTTCCTCCTTGGTCATCTGATACTTTTAGTTCTTCTTCTTCTTCTTCTTCTTAAGCCTAAGAGAATCAACGTGATCAACCACTTCAACATTCTCCTTTTCTTCTAGAATTTTATTGACAATACATGGAGACAAAAAAATATTCATGACATACCTTTTCATCTGTAAAATATTCCTTATAGCTTAGAACCTCATAAATAGGCACAGACAATTGATGTTATTTGTATGATACATGATTAACAATAACAAGATGTTCACTTGGATCCATACATACCTTAGGAATATCTTCAACTAGTACCTTGGTCTTTTCTTTGAGCTTGGTCTCTTCACTCTCAACATGAGTAGACAATGAGACCTCTTGGAAATCTTCAACTTCTGAAGGATTCTCCACCATAACAAATAAATTTCTTAGACCTATAGTCTTATTATGACTTACACTTGTCACCTTTGGATTCCATGTGTCAACTTGGCTTCTTCCTTGCACTTTAGGAGCCTAATTGAACTCATTTTGAATTGATGGCCTTTATTTATAGAACCTAGCAATGTGACCTCTCTATCCATAATTGTATCACACCATACTTCTTGAAGGAAACATAGTTTCTCTTACCATGTTTGGATAAAAACTTGCAATATGTTCTTTATCATGACAAATAAAATAACCTCCCATTTTTGAAGAGGACTTAGCTTATCTAATCTTATGTGGATAATGGTTTGAAAAGTGTCATATAATAAGATAGTTAAAGCACCTAACTCTATTCATACCTTTTAACTGATGACCCCCATCATAGTTCTATGAAACTCATTTCTAAAAGGTCTTTTGCACTCTTTATCCCTATGACCAAATTGATTACATGTGAAATATTAACCATTAAAACTTGCATACCTCATGGAATTTGGTTGTTTTATTTGATTTATCTTTACTCTGCCAGCACCTTCATTCCTTATCTGATGATTTATCATTAAAGTATTATTATCTTGGTTCACGTTAGTCTTCATCTTATTTTGAGTCACATTATTTTGTTCTTCTTCATATCTAAGACTAGTTATATCACTATCATGATTTTTACCTCTCAAAATATTATCTATATCACATGATCTTTTTTTAAATATCACAAATTTCTTCACCTTACTAGTTGTCTTTTCTAGCTCAAATTTCAAAGACTAATTTTTAGAAACATATGTAGAACATTCATCATATTTAGCTTTTAGGATTTTAGACATAATTTATAACTAAAAACTAAGATGCCTTATCATATATTCATGATTATTTGTGTCTTCATTCAATATTCCCTCATACACATTGAATTTCTCTTCATATTCATTGAGTTTAGATTTCTTCTTCGTATTGATCTTCTTCTCAATCTTCAATTCTTCAAGAGCATTCATCAATATAGTCTCATAGTTCATCTCATCTTCATCATCATCTAAATCACTCCAAGTAGACACCTTCTAATTTGATAAAATTCATTCTTTAGCCATGAACAAATCTTCATCTTCAAAAATACCATCATCTTCATGATCATATTCTGAGTCACTATCTTCACTCTCATCTAATGAGCTATAATCTTCTTTGGTGTAGAGACTCTTCTTGTTTTTGAAGGACTTCTACTAATTATTAAACTTTATAAATCCTTTCTTCATTTTTTTATTTTTTTCATCATTTTGGCCTTCACCATTCTATTCATTATCTTTCTTCTCATGATTATGAGGGCACTTATGAGCGAAATGTCCTATCTCTCCACAATTGAAACATTTGAAGGGTAGTTTACCCTTATGATTCCCTGAGCCTATGTTCAATTTACTAATAATTAAATCAATTATTTCATCCTCATCAATGTTATATATGTCATCATCTTTGGATTTATTACCTTGAAACTTGTTCTTAGGCTTCATCTCTATCTTGAATGCAACTTCCTTCTTAGTGGTAAATTTTCAATCACTTTGATCTCATATGTAGTAAGGGTGTTATGTAATTGATCTATATTAAATTAAGTATGATCATGAGTCTCTTATATAGTAGATACTTTTAAATCAAACTTGATAGATAGAGACCTTAATACCTTTCAGACTATAATAGCCTCTTTAAGATTCTCTCCAAGACCTATGATGATGTTCATAGTCTCATCAACTCTCTAAAAAATGATGCCACATAATCTTATTCTTTCATCTTGAGAATTTAAAATTACCTTTATGAGTTTGTAACTTAGCAAGATTGACCTTTGAATCTCCTTAAAAAATGATTTGCATTTAGTCTCATATCTCTTTATTAGATTGATAATGGATTACGTTGTTGTATTCAGTCTTTGAAAGACCACAAGTGATAGCATTAATTTCCTTAAAATTATTCTCAAATAACTTCTTGTATGTAGCACTAGATGGAAGAGTAATAGGAATAACATAACCATCCACAGCATATTTATATACAACAAAACCTAGGGACATAATATATGTCCTCATTTTTTTAATCCAAAAATCATAATTAGATCCATTAAACATTAGTGCTTTCTTAGTAGAGAAACCTCCTTGATGACTACCCATATTGTACCTTGGATCATCTTTAAGCTATTAAGCCTTCACCAAAGGAATTTTTATGATACCAATTGTTAGAGGTACAATCATTGAGAGAGGGGGTGAATTAGTGATCCCAAATAATCCAACTTTAATTTTGATCTTTACAAAAACTTAACTAGATACCAAAAGCATTTATGAATCAGACTCACCATTCATAGCAAAGAGCAAAAGAGACAATGCAAGATCAATCACATAACACATAACATATGTGAAAAACCCTCTTAGGGGAGAAAACCCACTGGAACCTAAAATTGGAATAATATCCTATAATAAAAATAACTAATTTATATCAATGATAACTAATCAAGGAACTACAATCCCTATTTAGTGAAATTATAATCCCATAAGGTGCTGCAACACCTGTCTAGCTAAGATGAAACAACAACCATAATTTTAGTAAGTTTCACCTTTCAAGGAGGTTGTAACCACCTTTTATTCTAAGATTCCATGAAAACACATATGAACACATCCACCTTTGAACTAATGTCTTTAACACCTGATGATGGACCTTAGATTATAACTCTTCACCTTCACTCATACTCAATATGTAAGAACACTATTCTACGAATATAATTATGACATATAGCTCATAAAAATAGTCCTCAATATATTATACTCTTAATATAATACATAGGGATCTCTACCCCTCATTCTCTCCACAAATTACACACACAACCTCTCTAAAATCTCTCCTTAGTCTTATACTCAAGTCTTACAAGTGTAGAAACCAACACATTTTATTCCACTATTTATAGAGAAATCACAATAATCACTACTTTGGTTAACATTAAGAATTAATTAATATTTAATTAATCTCTCACATAAATACATGACTCAAAAATAATCTTCATAGGTCAACCATAGCATTTATGGGTCACCCTTAAGTAGCTACACCTTTTAATAAGTCCCTTGTAGCTCTTATAGGTCTCATAGAGACCTATTCACCCATTTAGCACATCATTGAGAAAAAAAAGAACATAGGAAAACTTAATAATATATAGGTCTACACTCAATTACCCCTTAGTCATCCTTACATTATTGCAGTCATCATTGCGCTCTTTTGTGCAAGCTTAATCAACATTTTGTGCACACAGTCACCATGAACACATAGTCACCATCTTAAGTTTTGTTCATATTGTGTATGAATGATCAAACCTTAATAATTCACATATAGCATCCTCTTAGAGTATAAAATACTCCCCAATATCCAATTCATCAATATATATTGAAACAACATCAAAACTAGATTGAACAATCTTCTCGAGTCACTTATAGTCCATACTTAAACACATAGTCAAATTTGAACCTCAATCTCTTATACACACTTAAAAATATTTAAATTAGGTTTATTAGATGAACCATGGAGTATTTTTAATCTTTTATTTTTATAATACCCACAAATTCATTTTGGATCAAAAGTTATAGTCCAAATCCTATAGACAAGTTTTTCCCTTTGTTAAATTCAAATATTCAAATGCCAATGATCATAGTTAAACATCAACCACTTTCCTTAATCTCATGCTCTCGTTTAGAATGGAAAATAATGAAAAATTGAGATTATTTTAAGTTTATCACTCTTTAACTTGTACATGGGTCATTAAACATCTAATAGGTTGACCACTTTGACTTATTACGCACCATAGATATTCAACTATATGATCATGTGCTCACTGTTGAAATTTATCCTTTAACTTTGCTTAGTCATTAAATAACATGTAATTGTTACCATATCACTACTTCCCAATACCTTGGGGAAAAAATTATCCATAAATATCCTTAATATTTTCTCAAAATTTACCTCTTTCATATTTGACTAAGTATGGGGACCATTGCTATCTTCTAAGAAGGCCAACTTTGGACTGTAATAACTTTTACCTCGCTCACTCGCATGATCTCAAATTTAGACCATATGATATAATCATATAGGAAAATAAAACCATGTGAAAAATACTCCTATAATACTCATATCATTGAAATATATCACCATTGAAAATCCTTCTCAAAATCTTCATTCACAGAGCCCCAACTATCCTTAGAACTTGCATGTGAGGCTAACTTTGCTCTTACATAACTTTCATTTCACTTAGTTTCATGATCTGAAATTTATCACATAAGATTATATCACATAGGGGATTCCATTAATATATCAAATTTATCTTTAAACATTCACATTTATAATATATGACATCAACAAACTACTTACTTGGCTCTATTTGAACATAAAAAACACTATCAAAATACTTGGGAACCCAAATTTACCCATGCATATCTTTTGTCTTGCTACATTGCATGACCTAAATTTTTTTTCATAAGAACTAGGAAAAAAAAAACCATATGATCAACTTATTTTTAAGCATCCACACATGTGAGATATGCTATCATTAAAAAGATTACTTGGCTCTTTCTTGCCTCATGAAAATTTGGCTTTGGGAAAACACTGTCAAAATGCCTAGGAGCCCAACTTTGCACCTACACATATTGGATTTTTCTTAGGTGTATCACATATTAATTATGTAATAATGTGATAAAAACCATATTACCAACTCCCCTTGACTCATCCACACCTGGCAATGGTGATGTCAGCAAACTACTTACTCAAATTTTTTGCCATTGGACCTAAAGTGTTTAGATGAAAACTATGATCAACTATATGAAATCCATTCATGCACACAATCACTCAAAGATTAGATAATATCTTAGGTACCTCTTTTTAATCCTCAATATTCCATACCCATCCTTAAACATCTCTAACCATGCCAAAGTAAAAGATTAACCAAGCATACTAGGATAAGCATATTGCACACATCATCATTGTCACATAGACTATTAAGGAACTTCATACACTCACCTAGACACCTTCATGAAATTATCAGAACATCATTTAAAACTCTCAAAAAAAATTATTTTGAGCTTTGTTTTATCCCACCAAGTTGATGCTTAACCAATAAGTTTGTAAGCTCACATAGCCTTAGGAGCCTCATAATAATTAGGAATCTCAAAGTATTTATCCATTTTTATGAGCCAATATTTATCTCCATCATCCAAAATCATTCCACCAAACTTTGATGGATTAATGTCACTTGCAAGTTTCAAAGCTACTTGAGCTCTAGAAACTTGTTTTACTTCCATGTTCCATTTTTCCCAAGGCATTTTTTCTCTTTAGGTTGTTCCTATAGAAATTAATTTTGCTCCTCCTCCTCCTCCTCCTCCTCCTCCTCCTCCTCCTCCTCTTCTTCTTCTTCTTTTTCTTCTTCTTCTTCTTGTTCTTCTTCTTCTTTAAGTATATGGATTTCTTACTTAAGATCCACTATTCTTTCTCTAGTCTTTTTCAAAACAACAAGAATCTGATTATGTTTCATAGCTCTCTCTACTTCTATCTAATTATGATCAAATTGAGGGTTCACATTATAAGGTACCTTACCAATTGATTTACCTCAAACCATTCTCTTTTATTTAATTTAGGAGAATAAATTTTCATTAGTTGATGAATTTGGTTTGAGAGCTAAACTTGGATCTGATACCACAATGTTAAAACCCACTGGTCTAACCAACAATTACACTATTTTTTATCACATGAAAATACTTATAAAATTATATAAAATTATTTATTTATCATTTTACAACTAAATGAATCTAAAAAATAAATGCTATAATAACGTTAACCTACTAGCTAAATCAAACCCATTTAGTACTCAAGCATTAAACCAATCCATAAGCTAAATAATTGTTGATCAAGTATAATAAAATAAATCAAGGACAATAATTATTGATTATTACATAAATCAAAATAAATGGTCTTA